>NJDD01001101.1:116989-134818 GCA_002245505.1 Calephelis nemesis | reverse complement strand
GCTGGACCTTCGCTTCTTGTAATAAACAACAAAGCTCGGTGAAGTTGCAAAAAATCGTGAGATTAGCAACAAATTTAGTCATTCAAAAAAAAAACAATAAACAAGGTGCTATCGCTAACTATGAAAATAACCCTAACTCGTTTACTTACTACTATTTCGTTTACTAATAGGAAACGCTAAACAGATTAAAAATGACTTCTTATTTGAGGATCTGCACAGTAGTAGCAGGGCCGTCACCACGCCGTCACTCTGGCTCGAATGGGGCCCCGTTACCCTTTTGTGCTGAGAATCAGTTCTATGACCATAGCATAGTTCCTATAAGATTCGAGTAAAGAGTTAAATCTATACATATAATAAATCTGTAGAAGGGTCAATTCTGACATTGAAAATATTGAAAAAATAAATAGCAGGATCGATGGATCGATACCAAACCCAAATATGTGATTAAATTTTTTTTTATCTGTCTGTCTGTATGTTCAGGCATCACGTGAAAACTAACGGTTCGATTTCGATGAAACTTGGTATAATTATACCTTATTATCCTGAGCATAAAATGGGATACTTTTTATCCTGGAAAAATACGTGGGAAAAAAAATAAATCTTAATTTTTCATTTTTATCACGCGAAGACCGACATCCGCGCTGACGGAGTCGCGGGCGGAAGCTAAATGTAAATAATTTTGTAGTTTATACGTTTATACCAAAACAGAAAATATCGCTTGTCGACTTTCAAAGAATAAATATCGACTCACTAAATCGATTCAGTACTACATATCGATATCAACAAATCAATATTTTTGACCGAACAATCGATTCTTCAAATAATCGATTTAAGTTCTAAGATCGCAATTCGCATCCCTAGTCGCTAATCTGAAATCTCATCTTAGTGATGTGCCGACTGGGATAAACTTAACTCGAGTTAACTCGAGTAAAAATTTCGGTAGCTCGAATTCAACTCGAGTTGACTCGAGTTAACTGAAATAACGTTCAGCCAAGCATATTTTTCTTTGTTTTTATCAATTTTAATAACTCGTTTGTTTTTTAACGAATCAAATGCCATAAGAAATGTTTTCTAGAATAAATATAAATAAAACAACAACTCTTACGTCGCAATTCCGCTTTTGCTCCGTGTTAGTGGAGTAGTGAGGTAAGATTTGTAGTTTTATTAAATTGGTTGTTTTATTAACCGTACTAGTCAGGGCTTCTTTGCAGAATAAACCATCTTCTTTTCTGCCAGGCAGAACATAAAAGACGAGCATAGGCTTACTGTCACTAATACCATGCATACATATCACTAGGTCATATATCATTTTATACACACACTTTTATATACATATCGTTGACGTGTTCCGGTTGGGAGTATGAGGTAGGTTGTTCACTTACTTTTGCTCGAGGCCTAACAAACCAACCTCAGGTTGTCAACGCACCATAACCACCTTTTGAGTCTTTAGGCGGCAAGAATTTCTTACCATCAGGAAATCTGTCTGCTTGTTTGTCTTCTAACACTATAAAAACAGGTCCACAAAATAACGCTTGAATCAATTGAGTAGAATAAATGTAATTATTACGAAAATCAATTCATTTATGTGTATTACACATTTTTGACATTTGTAATGGGTATTTTTATTTATTTAAAGGACGTAATTTACATCAATTCTCAATAACACTATTTATATTTAGCAATATTAACGAAATAATATCATTCCAACTGGATAAAGTCGAAAGCGTAAAATGCTATAAATTAATTATCTCCGTGGGTATCACAATTAATATCACAATCTATTTTATTAATTAGATTTGCGTTTATGTTTTAAAATAATAAATTTTTAACATATTTTTAAACAAAAAATATTGTTATCGCAACCAAACGATAATAACAAGTAGTAAACATCCACAACACAGTCGACAGTCCAAAATAACCTCGTATGCCGGACAGTATTTAAAAAACCCAGTGAAGTTGTAAAAACCGAGAGGTTGGCAACACATTAGTCATACCAAAAAAAGACAGTATTTATATTTTATTGTCAATAATTGCACCAATGAATATAGTTTCGAATGATTGGAAATAATCGCTCCGCCCGTGTCGATGTCGTTCGGCTGCGGCCGACGCGTAGGCGGCGCTGTCGCGGCCCATGGGGAGCGATTTAGCAATTGCGAGTTATAGACAAATCAACTCGAGTCGATTCGAGTTGGACCTAACTCGAGTTGACTCGGGTTAGCAAATCGAGTTGACACATCTCTATCTCATCTCGCCGCCATTTTGAATTGAACTTTAGCTTCGTTCGGTTTAGAATATAGGTACCTAGGTAATTGTTTTAGCAGTTTATCAAATATTAATTCAAATAAATGGCAGTATTGTCGTAAATTTCACAGGTAAATATTTACGTTCGTGTGTTGTATATTAATGTCTTTTAAAATTTATTAATGATGTTCAGAATCTCAAAATGGCGTGTTATGGTATTGCTTGTAAATTTAACCTAAGCTGCCGGACTACATAATATGTACTTCGCAAATTGTTTATTTTTTTTTTGTCAGCAGCATGGATACAACGTTGGATGCGTCCTTAGTGGCGCAGTCCATAAATTATCATGGCCAGCAACTCCAAAAAGCGTGGGAGTCTCAAAGGGGTGAAGACGATTTGGCTAAAATTGGCGTCGGCAATTTGGATTACGCTGTTTATCAGTCTAGGCATAAACACTTAACCTTCCAAGAACGAGGAAAGAGATTACGATTACATGAATTTATAGCTAAAGAAGCAAATGCCTTGTTTGATGCTACCTTGTCAGAAGATGCACCATCGTCATCCAGTCTTGAAATTGATACAACTATACCGGAAGACAGTAAGTCCTAATATTCTAATTTTTATACAATTTAGGGACTTCTACATGAAATTGTTATCGACCCAGTAGGATCAGTGGGTTACAAAAAATTAGAGGGCTAAAGGGGAGACTAAAATCACACATTTAAAAACTTATTTAATTGGGATCTGAGTCGGGTCATAAGTTTGTCACATGTTTATTGTTAAATAATAATCACCTGTTTGTTTTCAGAATAATGCCTTCTTTAGTTGATTACGTTTACTTTAAATTCGCCCCGTGATTTTCAATACAGACCTTCAGCTTCACCTTCTGAACGGCCAGTTGACTACAGCAAAACACACAAGGTCTATGTCAATATCGGTGACTGCTTTAGTCAAGCATGCCTTGAGTGACCCCATATTGAAATGCGGTTTTGAGCAGGCCTCCAAATGTTGCCGTATTTTGTAATCCAACAGCTTCAAGTCGGGACTGGGAGAGGGCCAGTCTCCATAATCAGTGAAGTCAATTTCATGTGCAATCAGCGTCTCACTGGTCAATGAAGTCAATTTCATGTGCAATCAGCCTGTCTTATGTGCTTCTCAGAATCTTGTTGGAATACCCAGGGTCTGTTATTAAACATGGTATGAGATACAGATTCCACAAGGTCTTTGAGCACTGTGATTTGATACACAATCAAATTATTTTTTTACGCTTTTCTCACACATGCGTGTCTCAGTTAAGCCCTAATAGGAGACTCCTAACCAAACCAAGTCTGAGAATAAAAAATAGCCTTGCTGAAACCGGACAATACAGTCTCTTGTTTCATCACTGCTGTGGGTGTACACCTTTCCATTTTGTTTGTTGTAGCTCTCCTCCACATCAAACATTTTTTTGTCCGTAAAAAGAATTTGACTGTGCTTTTTCTCTGTGTACTGCTGCAACAAAATACATTATCTCTTTAGTCTCATGTACATGTGTGCCTAGTAACCAAGGGATGTCCTGTTTTCCTGCAATAATCTCATAGTTTTCATTCAACACCCTTTCACTGCTGTTTTGTTTCACCCTATCTGTAGGGCTAACAGTTTCTGCTTGCGGATGGTATTTGTTTGAATTCATTTCTTTCACAGCTCTTACCACTGCTGGTGTCCTAACAAGAGTCAGGGTGACGGCTTATTTATCTGCCTTCCAAACTTGAGTCCTTATATATTGTTTGATGGTACAATAAACTAATCTTCTAGTTAAATTCAAATTTTTGTATCATGTTGGTATGTAACCACATTGATGCAGTGCAATATTTGCGACGCTGTCTAAGCGTCCACTCCATATTTAGTATAATGTCAAATAAAAAAAAATATAAGTACTTATTTTCATAAAAGATTCTAAATTCAAATTAAAAACATTTTTGTGGCCAGCATTTTTAATGTGTGACAGTACTTATGACCCTAATAAGTATATATTAACAATTTATGTATTATAATATTTATCTAGAGTTTGCTATATTCTCTCTTTCAATTGAAGATAGTATTGAGAAGTATTGAATAGGTTATGCAAATAATAAAATAATATAAAAGTATGAGCAGGTTGATATTTTCTGTGCCATCTAAACTTGTCTTCTGGAGTCAGTTGTCTTGTCTTCTGAGGCTGTACTCTTAACCATAAACTAAACATAATAATAAGCATTGATATAGCTGCAAGAATAGGTACAACTGTAGTACCTATCTTGTAAATGATCATAGAACTTTTAAAACTAGTTGCAATAAAGATAGTATTGGTTAACTATTTTTGCATTTGTTAAGTTATACAAATTTAATCTTTTTTGAATGGCTAATGTGTGGCCAATCTTGCAGTTTTTTTTAACTTTACCGAAGCTTAAAGTTAACCCATCAATTTATTTTTAATTTTTGAGTAATGCCTGTTACTCTATCCATGTGGAATTTAACAAAAAAATTTTTGTGTTTATTCCATTACTTAAAATAAAAGTTACTATTACGTCAGCTACCTGACAGTGAAAGGTTGTTAACATTGGTCCTGCCATTTCAGAAATGATCTGGACCAAAGACAGACAGAAGAAAATTCTAAAATATGTTATTTATGTGTATGTATCATTTAAGCATGTTGTAAAATGCTGTTATTTTTTCATATTACAAACAGACACCCCAATTTTATTAATTTATATAGAATATAGATATATCAACCGCTAATTAAAAATCCAACTATTATTTATTTTCAGATTTATATGCACTAATGCCACCATTTGAAACATTCTTGAATGTTGATAAGTCAGCAAGGTTACGTCATTTTTTTGATGTAAGTAGCTACATTCATATCAACTAAGGTCACCTACCTACCTACCACTACCTTTAACAATACTTGTTTAACCTTAATTAACATTGCAAATTGTTTTAGCTTATTTCACAATATTTTATGTTCATGTGAATGGCATTAAATAGGTATATTTTAAAATAAAAAAATAGAATTAAGTCTCAACATGAAAAAAACAGTTGTCAGTCAATCTATGTAAGATAAGCCTTTTCAATCACTAAGTATAACTTTTTAAGAACTTTCTTATCAAGGAATGTTAACTTCTGTCCTGACTACGAGGAAACATGATTCATGTCACTACTACTAGGATTGTGGTGTTTATTTAATAGAAAACTACAAGTTGTTAACTGTTGACTCTACAACATTGGAACCTTATGTATTGTCACTTTTTTTTATTAATTTGTGAGACAAATAAGAATATTTGTCTCACATTTGTAATTGGTCAAGGTCATCAATCAATGCAAGAGCATGGTAAAATACCATACCACCACATGCCTCTGTTGGTAGTTATCTCTTTAAATAAGTTAGAAGTTGTATTTTTCGTGTGAATATACAAATTAATAAATACACACATCTAACTTTCCTTGCCCCTACCATGAACGCTTATAGCAGTATTTTTACATCTTGCTAAATGTCCACCTTTATGAGCAACTTTATTGTATACTTCATAAGTAGAAACCAGATAATATGCAATTGTATATTTGCATATTTAAGCCATTTTCAGCGCTACCAGCATATTTTTCCTAAGATCTAGTGATGATGCATGTTATCTCTATAATTTTCATGCATATTTCAAGCTTTTTATGTTGGTCTTTAGTCATAAGATTGTCTTTCTCTGATGACAATTAGTATTATTGAAATAATACTGATTTAAGAGCTTATGATAACCCCCCTGGACATAATTGAATTCACAAATTCTTTTCTTTGGAAATTTTAAAGAATAGCTTTAAATTAAAACATATCTATTTAAAATCAGAAGCACTTTAATTTCCGATTTGATATGATAACTTTTTTTATATTTTAACAGAATGTGAAAAGAGGTGAACTTATTATTGGAGCTGTGATCAACAGGACAGCATCAGGAATGATGCTCAAAGTTTTATGCACTGCAGGTCCCACTTCGAGATATGTTGCAGATATAAATGTAAAGGTAAGTCCACCCAGAAATTTAACCCAGACATAAAAGTAATGCTAAATAAAGTACATCAAATATACATACAAATACTATGCACTAAATAAAAAAAATGCTAAAGTAATAATAAATAACATACATACATATCTTCATGCCAAGTCCCTTACAGGTTTGGCAGGGATTATCGACTGCCAAATCTCACACTCCTGCCAGACCTGTCTGGCTTTCTCTACATTCATTACCCTTTTTATACAAACACATTAGTTTTGGAGACTTGACACCAACCTCGGATTATATCAGATTGTGATTGTAGAATGTCAACCTTGGTCTTCCTTGATAAATCTATATTTGCATTCTTTATCTGCTTTGTCAATCTTTCGTCTGTCATTCTTTACCAACTCTCGCTTCCATACAACAAAGTTGGGATACGCACAGAATTTTACAAAGTGAGTCAAGCAATCTGACTCGTAACTTTGCTTTGAAATAGCTTATCCAGCGTGCTCCATTCTTACTATTTTCTGCACATACTCTCCTTTCTATATATGCAGTGTACCTTCTATTCAGTATTGGCAAAATTATCACTATCTTGTAATGAAAGTAATAAAGAGATAAAACAATTTTGTTGCAGAAAACATTGATTAAAATATCACAATTTGACATGTCCAAACTAATCTGACATGTCTAAAATGTTCCATCTCTTTTATTTTTGTTTTATTTAAAAAAGATAACATGCATTTAAAATAAGTTTAGTTTGTGAAAAACAGAATCATTGCTATTTGTTATGATGAGTTTTATGATATATGTAGTTAATATCCACTAGATCATATTTTGTTATTTTGATATGTCTGTTTTGATATTTTCGAGTTGATTACTATAGAGACTATTCTTTCGGACACGGCTTACAGCCTATGCCCACA
Organism: Calephelis nemesis; assembly: GCA_002245505.1. Lineage (NCBI taxonomy): Eukaryota > Metazoa > Arthropoda > Insecta > Lepidoptera > Riodinidae > Calephelis > Calephelis nemesis. Next base: position 127,650 of record NJDD01001101.1, on the reverse strand, counting down.
AGCTGTTAGCTCCTGGGCTACAAGCCCAGTGGCTTCTGTTCGACCTGTATGTGTGATCTCTGACATACTAATATTCCAAACATTTGTTCATAAATTAAAATATTTGGTACTTGTTGTTGGTATTGATATTGTTAGTATTGGTGTTGATACCACTGCCTTATCTATTTCTTTTGCCATAACGTCAGCATTTGCTGTTGACGTGTTCTGGTTCGAAGGGTAAGGTAGCTGGTACATTCACTTTTGCTGGAGGTGTAACACCCCAGCCTCAGGCCGATACATTATCTACTAATGATGATGGATAGTTAAGTTTAGGAAAATAGACAAGAATGATTACTTACCTACTATCAATGACTGATTTCGACTGTGATTGACCCCTGTTAAGGAAAAATATCTAAATATCAATATTACAGGGGCAAAGGCAAGTTTATTTGGATAGTTAAGTTTAGGAAAATAGATAAGAATGAGTAATTACCTACCATCAATGTCTGGTTTCGACTGTGATCAACCCCTGTTAAGGAAAAATATCTAAATATCAATATTAGGGGGGCAAAGCCAAGTTTATTTGGGAAATCCATTACTTATACTGTTATATCCCTAAGGTAAAATTGGTCATTACTAATTATACCCCTGCTGGTGATATAGTGCTATTCAACAACTTGCCCGGGCAATGCTACTGCTATCTGTCAGGACAGCCATCTGCTTGTCCACCATCTTGTCACATAAAAAATAATTATTTTCTATATAGATAAAATTTGGTGAGAAGTGAATGTTCGAGACCATGTGAATGAAAATCATTGAATGTTACATGCTGCCAAAGCCTTGGTCAACAGCTCGTACTTGAAATGAAAGGGGCCAAATAGACAAATTTCCTGATGTTAAGTAATACACGCAATACCACTAGCATGTCAGTTTGCAGCTGGCATATAGCAACCTGCAAAACATAAAACATACCTAAAATGCAAAGTGACATCTGCTTGTCAATCAACATTTTTTCCCCCTTTCTCAACTTCTAGTCTGTAGCTTGCCATTAAAATTAAAACATTAAAAAATTATGGCTGTTATAAATGTAACTTATATCTGTAACAATCAACTCACTTAGTAGGTACTCGGAAAGTATTTGTAGAACATCACTAACAGCGTAAATGGTAAAGTAAGGAATTAAAAATTTCGTTCCAGAATTTGAATCTTCGGTAGCTCTTATGGTTTAAGTATTTGTCAGCTTGAGAAGAAAGGTACAGGTTCAAATCCTGTCTGAGCTTAAATTTTTTCTTTCTTTAAAATTTTAAATTTATAGAAACATTCAAAATGTTTAAAATCCCATTCTTATGTTGACAACATGTCATTGCCACTTTTTTTATCTGGGTTGTATTACTTCCTAAAAGAATCATCAACTAACTCAACCAACGGTTGTTCCCAATTTAAAAAAAATACTGGAACATTCCACGGACTGAATTGATTTAAATATTTATTTTAGATATAGTTATAGCAAACAAAATAGTGCAACTAGTTTATAAATTTGATTAGAAACTTTTAACGGATTGTTGTGCATTTTTTGTTAGGAGTTTTACATCTGCCATTAATATACATTTGTATCACAACAGGCCTTTTTACCTGTGGCAAATATAATACCTGCTGTTGACAAGAAAAATATGTCAAGAAACTACCTGATGAATGACACTGTGTGCTGTGAAGTAATAGAAGTCATCCCAGACACAGACAAAATGGTCTGTGGCATGAAGGGTGTCACTCGTGGTCCTGATGATCCTCCGCCTAAGCCACCACTAGGACTTCTGAGCACTGATGCATTCCCACTGGTTTACAAGTATGTAGATTTTTTATGTTCATGGATAATACTGCAGTATTTTATACACTTTACAGGGTGACAATTATTATGTGTTATATACTACTTATATTTCATTGATAGGGAACATGTGAAATTTATTTTAATTGGTACTTCACGAAAAATATATATTATATACGGAAATTATGTATGATATAAATGTTGTGAAATTTTGTCTCAAAGAATATTAAGTTTTTCAGAAAGAACTATCTTCTGCTATGAGGACAAAGTCAAGACTATTCTGCTTTTAAATGATGATTATATTGTTTCTTTTGTATGATCATTTTCTTTCCTGTAATTTTCTAATCTTTATAAAATATAATGAACTCAAAAAGTCACATGTTCTCTATTGTACATGTTTTATTTTATTTCAATGTGAAGTTTTTGGTGCTGAGTGAAGGATTTTACAAATGAAATATATTTGGAGAAGAACAAAAACGGAGATAATATTTAATGAGATAATGAAGATTCAAATTAATATGAAGAATAAATTAAGCAAATATAGCTACTTAGAAACAATTAATTCAGACTTGTGGACAAAACTGGATTGGATTTGGATGGCTTCAGTGTTTTAGTGTGATGCAAATTATGCAGTGTTTTCTATAAATGTTAACCTTTGATGATTTGTGGATAAATGTTTTCACTGCTTTCTGCTCACTTTTCAGTACAGATTTTACACAAAACACCTTGTGAAAGTAATTGCACAAAAACATAAAAGCTAATATATCTAATGGAATCCATTGACGGCACACAATTCGGAAGTGATTTTTGATTTGACCAGTGAAATTCCCCCAATTTTGTTCATCAATATTATTTAAACTATATCATGGATAAGGTCAGTACATTTCTAGGGTCTTCTTACTGATGTCTGTAAACAGAGTTTTTTTTTCTGTATTAAAATTGATATTTAATATTGCAGCATTTTCTCAAAACACTTGATTGGAATTTAATGTATGAGCATTTTGTTGGATGTTGGAGGTATTTATTTATTAAAAATGGACTAGATAATGGCACTTACTGTTTAGCTGCTCTGAGACTCCTAAGATGGCTCCATAGCGTGACAATGCAGCAGTTCACATAATCCTGTATCAGAGAACTCATACAGGCCTTAATGGACAGCTCTCGTTCAGTTATTTTAGGGTGTTTTTTTCTAGGTGTAGCATCAACCCCCAAGACCTGTTCGTAATATATCTACAATCATGTTGACTGTAGCTGAGACTTTTGTAATATTACCGTCACATTGTTGAAGGAATGTCAACTAATCTATGATATATTTGTGTGTGAACGAAATAAAATACAAGTTAAATAAAATTTTTTGAACAGCTCCAACGGAACAGGTGAGGATAAGTATGTGTGACATTAAGACTGACTGATTTGATAGGCATAAAAATATTTAAAAGAGATTAATTTTATTCTTCATTACAGTCTTTAATAGTGAAATGACATCTAATTGAGAAGGATATTTATTTATTAAGCCAAATTTCTTGCTTCTAATTAATATTGTTCTCACAGGAAAACAATGGAAATGAAAGGAGAAAATTATGAAGCCATTTTGGAGAAGAGCCCTGGCTTCAATAATCCAAACTGCATCCAATACCTCTCAGAACTTCTAGGAATTGCAAACATGCATTGCACTAATTTTCCATCTTTAAGGTAGTTTAATAATGAATATAATAATTTATTTATTGTGCGCATAAAATTATTACATTCCAAGTTATAAATTGTTGATGGAAAATTTAACTGTGATAATTTTACATACAAATAAAATTTAATAGCTAAGTTATTTCAATCATGCATTGTGAATTAAGATAAAAAAAACTTTTTACTTGTTTAATGTATTAAAAATGTTTAAATATAAATGAAATGTGTTTTCTAATAAGTTTTGGTTTTTCAATAGGGGAGGATTCTTCTCTACCGAATATGCAGATGAACTCCGTCAAGCTCAAGCAAGCAAATGGGCTTTCCGATCAGTGGCAGAAGGAATAGAGCATTTTAAGGCTGGAAGACACTCGGAAGCATTTCAATGTTTAAATAAAGCGCTAAGTATTGACCCGAGAAATGTCGAAGGACTTGTAGCTAGAGGTGCACTTTATGCAAATAGTGGTACATTTAAAAAAGCAATAGAAGATTTTGAAACCTCCCTAAAGCTGAATCCAAACCATGCAAACGCAAGAAAATATTTAGGTGAAACGTTAGTTGCTTTAGGGCGAAGCTACGAAGATGAAAACAAAATAACGGAAGCACAAAAAGCATATGAGGATTGTTTAGCGATTATACCCTTACATGAAGAAGCTCAAAATTCGTTAACTTTTCTAAAGAGCAAGAATTCAACTAACAACAAACCTGTGGTCGAACCTGCTGAGTTGCTGCTGCCTGGATTAACTGGAGCAAAAAGTTTTGAAATGAAAGAAACTCTGAAGCAGTTGTTAAACTTGACAGAGAAGAAGGAAAAGAAAAAGAAGAAGAAGCGTGGCAAAGGCAAAAAGAAAAGGTCAAGCAGCTCATCTTCTTCTTCAAGTGACTCTTCAAGTTCTAGCTCTTCATCAGAATCGTCATCATCGTCTTCTGAAACAAGTGGTAACATTCATGTCAATTACCTATTTAATGCATTGAAAAATTTGGATAGTACATATATGGATCGTTTATTACTTACAACTTAATAGTTTTGTAAACAGAAAAATTTTAGATGCTTTATTATTTTAAAATTTGTAAGATGTATTTTCTTATAGTGAGAGTCTTATGTATATGACACTAAATTTGCTCATTAAAAAAAATGTCAAAGGCTTTATTTTAAAAAAAATGTCATTTGGTCATAACTCTTGAATGCAAATTTTATGTCTGCATATAATATTGGCTTGGTTCACTAGATTCGGAGGGACCTACCCGTAAGAAGAAACGACGATCTCAGTCCAACAACAAGCGGCAAAGGTCGCTGTCTCCACTCAGTAAGAGGATGGCCATGTTGGGGGACACGGAGTCAGCCTCCCGGATGCACAACTCGCAGTTCAACCACCCCTACGGGTACCAACCTCCCCCCCCTCCGGCCGAAGACACTAACACCGTGCCCGTCGTGCGCTCGCAGGGCGACATCGACTACGAGTTGAAGGTGACTATACATAGATACTGTGTGGTTTGAATGTAACCAAGTCTAGTCAGTAAAAATAATATTTGACCAATCTGATAACTTTTTAGCTTCGTTAAAGAAATGGCAGCGAGCCCTAGTAACATTGTGACGCTCCATCAATATTTAACGTTTTTCCAATTTTTTTATAAGAAAATCCTTTAAAATCAAGCCTAATGACGATTGTTGGCACTAAACAATCACAGTCACGTAAAAAAATAGACAAGTTTTTAAGAGTTGGAGTTTCTTTCGCAAGTAATAGGTAGTCATATATATGACAGCATCAGCATCGAAGTTGTCAACTGACGTCACATGACGTGGTTGGCGTTTTTTCGTCGACGTATCTTGCATGCCACTTGTACCATAATCTTTGGTAGTCATTTTTGATAGAGTAGGTAGGTCCATTTAACCTTCAGTTCCCAATACATTTATGAAAACTTAATGTATGTTAAAAAAAATCTATGTATGTTTACAAAACAATGTGATGTTCACGATATTAATACGAGGAATAAAAATAATCTAACCGCGTACAAAACTCGTCTCCGTAAAATTAGTAAATCCTTTTTGGGTCAATGTATACTTTTCTACAATAAGCTGCCCATTGGTATTAGAGATCTACCTATAAATAAGTTTAAAAAATGTATCAAAGCAAAATTATGTCAAAAAGGCTATTATACAGTCGCAGAGTATTTGGAAGATGAACATGCTTGGGAATAGAGGTTTCAATCTCCCACTGCAATTTGTAATGTAATTTTTTGTACTTTTTACTTAAGTTAAAATCAGATTGTAATTAGTAATTTTAATCTAGATTATATTGTAAATATTATTATTGAAAAAAAGACAAGCCCGCTGAGTTTCTTTCGCCGGATCTTCTCAGTGTGAGGCCGCGATTCCGATCCGATGGTAGTTTAAAAAATGTCGACGCGCACAAATACCACTTGTATGGTTCATGTGAATAAAGAATATTCTGATTCTGATTCATTAATTCCTAATGCGGCCGCAAAACACTTTTGCACTTGCTACAGTGCTAATAGTGGGCCACCATTGTGATAGTCTGCTTCAAAGTAATTACGAACCTCGATCACCAGTTCTGTCGCCTGACTTTAGAACAGATCCTATCAGCATTTTCATATTTGACAGCGGGGCAGTAACCACATGGAGGAACACAAATACACAACATATCGTAATGTGAAAACTGAACAAGCAGAAATTTAGTGACTAGTGATGTAACAAATGTTTTGCAAATATGAAAAAAAGGAGTTGAAACTAAATCCTTTATATTTTAAATGCAAGAAAAAGTAAATTAACCTCGTAAATTGTAACATTGTCATTTGCTTTGGTATTATTTGTTTACACATTATACTTTACTTTTGGTAATAGAACTTAAAAGACAAAAATATGTAAACAAACAAAAACAAATTATTCTAATTACTTCTTATCAGTTATAAATCGCTAATCACACTCTAGCCTCAAAATTCACTTGTGAAAAGACCGATGCGAGCATAGTGACACTTCGATCGAATGAGTCTGTTGGTATCAACTCAGCAAACTACAAATGGAACGCATCTTGTTAATACTGTTATCAAGCCATAGACAATTAGCACCAAATTTGGGAGCAAAAACTGAATTGTCGGTAACAGATATTCGCTACATACATCACTAGAAGTGACTAGCACGACCGTCTTGTAATAAATATATGCTTTCGATATCATTACTTACTGGTCACAACACTACAAGGATCAAATTAGATCTGTCATCGAGAAAACAAAGAAATGGTAATAATGTAATGTAACATTTTGTCAATAAGCATAAAAAAATATTTATAACTGACTTGTATAGCTGATACTTAAATTTCACTCTTAATAAGTGAGCACTTTAATGAATTAATTCCTATAGGTACGTAAGTTCCTGGAAATGACCAAAGAAGATTCTGACTATGAAGAAAAAGTTCGTAATTTCTTAGAAGAAACGGCGCAGTATAAACGTAATCGGAAAATGCAAGAACTTGGCCAACAGACACAACCAGGAGCGGAACACGAAAAGAAAAAGAAGAAGAAAAAGGACAAGTGAGTTATTAAAAATCTTCCTATTTTTCTTAAAATAATTATTTTCTATGTATAGTACAAATTCCACTACAGTCTGTTTTTCTATAATTGTCCAATTATGTACACAAACACCACGTGATAGAAAAACAAATAAGTTATCTTACTCACTGAACTAAATGTTATGGCTTTTACGTATGCATAACTTATTAAGCTTACTGTGTTTAAGATTGAAAACTGTTTCGAATTGATCAATTTAACACGTAAAATATACAAAAACGTTTTAGAAACTGAAATATATCTTTTTGCACATATAAATAACACAATATGAACTTGACACAAACAACTTTGGATTGTCCATGGAATTGATAAAGCAATGATGAATGTATTAGAATGATAAATTGAATTATTCTTTTGAACGATAAACAGTTTGGAAATTAAAATAAATATGAAAAGATACTATTTTTCCATGGGTGTAATTCTGTCTACAGACACTAATTTGATCCTGGGCTAGTCAACATCGGTTGCAAATCTTAAATTATCTGTGTTTTTGTATTAACAGAAAAAAGAAGAAGGAATCGAAGCGGAAACGTAAAGAGCAAGAAAGAGAAGATAAAAGAAAAGCGAAAATGTCACGCATGTCGAGTAATTCTGACTACAACCTACGGGACATGGAGAATATAGGAGATAAGAAACTTAGAGATGCCATCAGGTAAGACAATCATTTTAATGTAAATCGTTTATAGGTATCACTTCATTATTTTGCCACGTTTATCTTATTCACATGCTGCTTCGAACATTAGTTATAAAACGAATTTCATTATCATCATCAGCCGGAGGACGTCCACTGCTGGACATAGGTCTCCCCCTAAAGAGGGGCACAAGTCACGGTCAACAGCCACTTGTAACCAGTGACTCCACGCGACTTTGACCAGATCATCAGTCCACCGGGATCTGCAGATCGCAGAATCTGCAATATATGTTATCTAAATATTTAAATTGGTTCAGAGCTGATTTACCCATCCTTAGCAGCCAATGATTTCTTGTTCTTACTAAAATTTTAACGTCAATTCTACTGACATTTAACAGAAAGGAGCTTAAGTCTAAATCAAAGAGGGACCTCAGTTCTGACGGTGAATATGAAAGAAAACACAGTGATAAAAGGTAAGACACATCACGTGTAGCATGTTTTGACAGTTATGTTTTTGCTTTTAGTAACTAGCTCTTTTCAGATATATCGTAAAACATTAACTATTCGTGGTTTGGATTCAATCGCATGTCAAATTTAACAGTTTGAGACACATTGGACAAAATTTTTATGAAGTTCTGTATATATATCGTAAAGGAAAACAATAAATTTAAAAAAGAAAAAAAATATAATTATCCAGATGCAAGTTTAAAAATCCAAAATTGCAGCAACTTCCCTTGTCTTATACTTATTTTTAAAATAATCTTTAAATACAATTCCATATTGGTATTTGTAAAAACTAATTGACGTCAAGCTATGGACTGTTATAGGCTGTAAGGGTTGTCATATTTTCATGTACAAACATTAATTAGTTTGGAAGACATGAATCATATGGATTGTATAATGTCTAAAAAAAATTATTATTAGTATTCCCATGACAATATAACTTATTGGTGGTGGGATCATTCTTCTGTAGAAATATTTTCATATGTGTAATTAATTGTATTACAAAAACACTTTCATCTAATGGAAGTTTGGATTTGGGCCTAACTTGGTAAGCATACATTTGCATGGAATTGAGTATCAACCTACAATGTTATTATTAATCGTTGTTTATGTTTTCTTTATACCGGTTAATGTAATTTGATACAATCGAGAATGCAGATATAAAATGATATATTGCACTCAGTGAGATGAGTGCTGTTACCCTGGCTAAAAGCTTGTGATAGGAAAAAATATGGACTATTAATAGATTAATAATATTACAAATGGCGGTTACACCCACTTGCCAGAATTTAATTTGCCATAATTTCATTTACTATAATGGTCAACAGACAATATTGTTTCTCATAATTTTAAATGTTATACTCATTGTTTACTACGTTAGTCACCTGCTAGAAACTTTTTTTCCATAAAGTCAATTTCAATAATATCATTTGCTAGCATGATTGTAAGCCGTATTATCACATGCCATAACATCATTTTCTATCAAAATAATTTCTAGAAAAAGAACATAATTTCATTTAATACTAAGTGATCAACAGGTTTTAGTATTGATTTGGTTAGGTTAAGTTAGAACTTGAAAGACAACGCACTAACCGAGCGAGCAAAGCGAGCCTGCCGCGGCAGCGGTCGGCGAAGTGCCAGAAAGCTAATCGTTTTTTAAAACAAAGGCGACTTTGGTCGTATAAAGTAGTACTAGATAAATAGGTGTTAGATATAAAATCACTATAATATGTTATCATACTGTGATATATATAAAAAACAAAACATAATCGTACTGTGGTATATTTATTACAATTCACATTTGACTTAAGGCAAATAAATTTTTTTTAAGTCATTTAAATATTATGTTGAATTTGTAATATTATTGCAATTAATAAAATGGACAACAATACGTATGGCACTCGTATCATTATGAAAAGTAATTTTAGGGTGACGAAGAGTATGTCACAAGTATATTATGGTTAACAAAACATTCGGGCAAATGAAATTCTGGCATTTGAAAATATGGCATTCAATCTTTGGGAAAACAATATTAGACAACCAACACATGGTGTTATTTAATATTTGAATGTATAATTTTTGTCAAACGTGAATATTTTTATAGGTTAAGTATAGAAAACGTATTTACGAGTCGATTATTTAAATTTTGAAATATAAAGTAACTTGCATATTTAAGGGCGGCCAACCCGGCTTCTTTTTCATACAAACGCTTGTACGTGATTATGGCTTTATAACAGATCATTCTTTGAACATTTTAAACTAGTTGGTAACTTTTGCACTATACCCATGTTTCTATGGTAACAAAAAATCTGTATTTGGAGAAACCAATTTATTATGAACCTCCGACACTCTGCCTTTTTTTACCAATTTTGCCTGAACTTTGGCCATTTATAATAAACTCATAATTAGTTAAACTAAAAAAAATATTGTGATAGAAGCCTTGCAAATGTAATACAGATTTTAAATAACAATTTAAATGATTTTTTCACGAACTTTTAAGCATTTCTAAAAAACAGGTATTTCCTAGAACATGTTTTATGAAATTTATTTACACTATTTTTCGTTCAACGTTATCATGTTCTCACTTTTTTGAAATTTACCGAATGCAAACCGAGCTCTCAGGCGCTATCTCTCTTTCTTCGCTGAGCTTCTTTTTCTTACATTGCGCTGGATGAAACAACAAGCTTTTCCACGCGAGCGCATTGATGCCGGGAAGGGCCTTCTTAAGTAATAATGTCACTTATAGTAAAGAAACGATAAAAAAAATGAAAAATGGCATCCTGACATTAGGCAATAAACAAATGTGTATATGGCAGCTGTCGAATCGCGAGTATTCTGCGACGGCCCCTCAATCTATCGTAAATAGTAGAGTAGTGGTGCGATGGTGCGGAGTGTAGTGGAGTGTTCCGGGCTGTGTGCAGGGCGGCGGAGGTGCGCGGGCCGGCGGAGCTGGAGTGGGGCGTG
>NJDD01001101.1:91460-103316 GCA_002245505.1 Calephelis nemesis | reverse complement strand
CTGCAGTATTCAGGAAAAGGTAAGGCGATGAATTCCTTCTCGGACAAGCTGCTGCACTGTACTCTAACACTAGTAGTTTTGTGGGTAATGACCTATAGGTATATCACCCTATGCTCGATTCTTACGAGCTACCTCGCTGAAAAGAAAATAGACTATTCTATTCACTGGATTCCGTATTATAAAGTAAAATTTAACGTGTAGGTATTTGTTACGTGAGATTTAGTGATGGAGGAAAACTTGCGCCTAATTCACGTCGTCACAATAGCGTAGAAAATAGGTATTTTTTTAAATTATAAATGCCTCACGTAATTAATGGACGCCAAGTAAATAATCTTACTAAAATGGCGATTGCATGTTTTTTAAAGAATGAAAAAAATACTTTATACAACATGTTAACTTGAATCCTTTTTCGTCGTCATTCACTTTCTTCAAAAGTTTGTGCAAATAAATCATTAGCAAGTAAAAAGTGCCAAAACATATACAACAATAACAACTTAGATATTTTTTTTACTAACTAATTTTTAAACTAGTAAATATGTTGTTATTATTATTATTTTGTTTACGTTTTCTTCAGTTAACACTCAGTAGGAATACCTAAGTGTATCTATAATTGTTATTGCAGTTTATTTTTTTAGCAGCAATAGGGTAACTACTGTTTTTAGAATACTACAAAATACATACAACTCAACAAATATAACATTTGTTGCCATAAATCAATATTTTTGCCGAGAATACGCGAGTTTTAGGATGCCACCTTTAGTAACAGACTGCTACCTCTTTGTTAGGAATAAAATATTCTTACAGAAAAAAGTGTATCTTATTCAATAATGAAAATAAAACGTGGTTATAATTAAAACGACCATGTTTAAATTATTTATTTATCAGTCACCCTTCCACTCAATAGTGCATAAATAACAAAAAAAATTAAAAGAATTTCCAATAAAAAACCAAGTGATAATAAATATAACAATATCTAATAAAAATGTTTAAACTTATTAAATACGTTTTTTCTTCTTGTTTTTATTTTTAGTGGTCTTATCAACATTCCAGTACCAAAATAGTTGTGCAACGATGGCTGCGTTACACAACGTGGACACAAGGTATGTGAGAATAATAATGAAGTCCCCAGTTTCTTGGATTGATGTGAATATTCTCGCTACACTGCCACCAAATAGAAGGAGACAAGTTATTGCTGACAGTTGACCAGTACTACCATTCTTGTAATTAGTGAAAACTTGAATTGACTGTAACAAAAAATACATTTTACAGATTAAGTTAAGTATTTTTTTTTCTCAAATAAAATTACTCCATATTTGGTACAGAAGCTACGTCCAAGAGAAAGTCCGGTCAACATCGGTCCAGCCGCTTCAAAGATTATCCGAAACAGAGTGACAGACTGCTGGACGAAAATTGTAAAAAAATATTATTTTCGAATTTTTTCTGATATGAGCATAAAACTTCGTAAATATTACTTATTTTAATTCAATTATTGTAAATAATATAGTAATTTCATTTTTTAAAGACGCCTAAAATACTAAGTTAAATATCAGTTGTGCTTAACACTTTTATTCATAGTTCACTTTAGTTTAGTTTAAATCATAGGTATAAAACATTTCTTATTGCGAGTATTTAGTGCCTAGGTATTATTTGCCTAACCATAAAGTTTTTTTACAATTTTACTTTTTTAGAAATTTTTTTTAATTTTCTATATTTTTTATTCGATTTAAGTAAGCCTGAATTACAACGGCTTCGATTCCGTCCTTCGTCTAAAAAATAATGCTAGATAACTTGATAAGCTATACTAATAACAAAGAGAAAGATCGGATTATTTGTTTGTTTGCATTAAATAGGGTCCGAAACTACTGAATCGATTCTAATAATTTTTAGTCCATTAGAAGCCAACATTATCCCTAATAAACATAGGATGCGTTTTAGCGCGGTAAAATGCGTCATTCTTACGGGGAAACGGGTAAGAAGACAACTACACAACGACTTGGCCGATTGGGTTGAAATTTAGTATGTGTATTTCGATGCTTACACAGACACGTATTATGCACACCTAATCATTTTATTTTTTAAATGGGTAGATACACCAATTCTATAGAGAAAAGATTTGATTGTTGGCTTGTTTGTATTGAATGGTATTGAAAATTATTTTAACATTGGAAACGAACATGAGACTCCTTTTAACAGGGGGACTATGCTTCATTCCCACAGGATTACGGGTAATAGGACACTGGGTAGTAAAATTAACCTTCAGTACTGTATCCATTTCATATAACTTCTGGACGGCTAAACTGATTAGGTTGAAATTTTACATGGGTATTTCGATGGCTTCCTGTATGTTTTGAAATACAATTGGACCCAGTAGGTTGAGCTGTTGTCGGTATATAGGTATATCAACTACACTAGAATGTAAAAGAGAAAAGATTTGATAGTTTATGTGTTTGTTTATATTTAATAGGCTCCGAAACAACTAGACCAATTTGATAAAATATTTTACCATTAAAAGCAGACATTATCGTTGACGACGTTGCTTTTTATTGAAATTTGTACACCCGTGCGAACCCGGGGTGAGCTGCTAGTGTTAATAAAAATATAAATTTGTCCACTCGTGCAAAGTCTGGACGGGCTCCTAGTCAATTATAAGTTTGTAAAATAGGACAGCTTGAAATTCAATAATTATATTTTCGGTCGTTGTGGCTAACTTCACACTGCACTTCATATCATGTCAGTGATATGAAATTCATCATAAACAGTATTATATTCATATCCCTACACTACAGTACAAATACTGTACTATTACTGTACTGTACTACTGTGTAGTATTAATACAGTACAGTTACCAGTAGATCTAGTAGAATATGTATTCTATTATTTAAAATTCCTGGATTATTCTCGTTCAGCTAAGTAGTAAATTTTATCCGTAACGCTCGACTCTTCCAGAATTTTAGGTGCCGCAGGGTATCATGAAAGTGCTCATTATTTTTAACCGAGTCTAAAAAGGGGGTGATTCTCAATTTGTCTGTTTTTTGCACAAAAGCCAACCGATTTCGATGGTCCTTTTTTAGAAAGATTCAGAAAGATTATGATTCCGAGGTGTCCAGTATTACCATTTTGAAACCATTTGCTATCTTTAGGAAAAAGAATTATCAAATCGCGATGTGGTACCAAATTACAGTTAGAGCCGGTTTTTGAAGTTTTCTGCGCTTAATTATTATGTATCACGTTGAAAGGTCGACAAATGCTTAAGTGAAAAGTTTAAACTTCCAGTTTCGGTTAGCAACACTAGTTATAAATACAGGATTTATAAATCCAGGGTATGGAAGAACCCCTCATGAAATTTTTGTTTTGAAATGGATTATAATTACCTTAGCAAAAATTATAATAGGAACATTAATAGCTTGCATTGTCCACAACACATCTCTGGGTGTGAATCCACTGACTAAGACAGATACAGCACCAATATAGCTTGCAAAAAACAGTGCGGCTTTGGCTGGAGCACCTCCATAATTAAGAACTAAAGCAGCTATTATTGCTGTTTGAAGTGCTAAGAATGTCCCTTCTCCCCAAGCACTGAAACAAAACATAGATAAATGTAATTAAAATGAAAAGAAGGTATCTAGCGTGTACTTCCTCATTTTGTTAACGAACGTACAAATTTTTGGAACCACTATTGAGGACAGTAAAATTTTTTGATGCATTTTGTAAGTCATTGTTGAGGAGGGATGCTATTTTAATCTCATACATGTAGACCATTTTATATTTAACTAGCTGTGTCCGTGACTTCGCACACATGTAATATAATAAAAAAAATTTTTAGTTTGTTCAGACAATTTACAAAAAACCTAATATGAAAGTAGCCTAAGTTACTCCTGATGACAACAGCTACCTGACGACGAGCTCACTTTGTACGTGGGTGGGTGAATCAAGAAATTCTTAGAATCATTATGAAAAAATGCGAAAAAGGAGGTGCATGCAAACAGTAAAGTTTGACATAGAACCAACATTGTGCATGCTTAAAATACTATAATTAATCAACACTTTTCCCTGAAATGAAATCTGTATCATGGATATACTATCTTTTCGAACTATTTTTACAAAAAAATATAAGATATGAGGTTATGTTCCTCCGAAAACAAAGGGTTTTTGCTAAAACTGTTCATGCTATGTAGTAGTAGTAGTATGCTATGTAGCTTTGAAGTATCCACTGATCAACCAGTAGCTTTCTATAATAATAATGATATATATGAAACGAATTTGACAATACAATGTATTTTTTATAGTAATTTCATGAAATTTGGCACATTTAGTAGAAACCTGTCATCATTATGTCATCATCATCTTTATGACCGCCTCGTTGGTCGAGTGACTAGCGCACACGCCTTACTACGCCGACCACCCGCAAGGCTCGGGGTCGATTCCCGACGAGGGCAGGCATTTGTGTGATAAACATTTATTAACATTGTTTAGATATCTGCATTTCCGGGTCTGGGTGTTTATTTAAATTTATTCTGGTATCAATTTAAGTATCTTTATGTGTTAGAAGCTTGGACTAACACCCATAACACAAGCGTATAATTTGCTTACATTGGTGTTAGATTCAATTGGTGTAACTTGTCCAGAGATATTAAAAAAATATTTAAGTGCACATAAATTTAATATATTCCTTGGTTTTCCTGGGATTCCATCATCAGATCCACACCATGGCAATGAGACCACCTCAAAAGTGCGATCTTTCAATTAACAAAAGAATTTTTAAAATATGTTTAAAAATGTCGGAGAAATCGATTAACAATTATCATACATAGAATAGAATAGAAAATATTTTTATTCACATTCACCTTACAAGAGGCGCTTGTGACGAGTCTATATAATACTAAAACCTACCACCGGATCGGAAAGCGGCCACACCCTGAGAAGATCCGGCAAGAAACTCAGCTAGTCTTTTTTTTCCTTATTCTATACATATTGATTAGTACTAGTGGTCGCCCCTTGGTCGAAATTCGACCATAATACATTTTAATATCTTGTTGATAAAAACGCCATCTTCATTCATCTCAAGACCAACTACTTTGTTTTCTAACTTTTTAGTACGCCATCTGTAATCTTTTATCGTTATCATCAATAATTTGCTTGTGTGTGTCAAATGCATGGTAGTGTGCATAATGTTTTATTTATTGATTGAATGTAATTTATAAGCAATATTATTGAAAAATATTAGCGTTCTGCACTTCTTTTATACATAAACTATAAGTGTGCCAAATTTTATGCACCTGCGTCTGCAATTTTCGTAAAAAGGGGTCCAAAGTTTTAGCATCACGCATTAATATATAGATGACAGCACACATTATTACTAGTAAGAGATTGGTATAAAGCAATTAATCCCAAGCACTCTTATCCTGGATTGGATATTATAGATCCTGGATTGGATCCTTTTTTATACAATTTCACTTTGACACATTTTTCAAATTTATTTAGTAGCAGGTCGTTCTTTCTCAGGTTTATTGTAAAAGCGTATACAT
Organism: Calephelis nemesis; assembly: GCA_002245505.1. Lineage (NCBI taxonomy): Eukaryota > Metazoa > Arthropoda > Insecta > Lepidoptera > Riodinidae > Calephelis > Calephelis nemesis. The sequence continues at coordinate 97,791 of NJDD01001101.1, read as the reverse complement.
TGACAAACAAATACAAAGCCCATAAACGAATGGCTAACTCTGTGGAGACAGGACACTTGCACAGGAAGAATGTTTTTATTCCTCGTATTTACATTATGTATTTCACAATTTCTTTTAAATTAATGTAAATTCTTTTGAACATATACAAAATTTTCACTGTTATTAAGGGAATAGGAATGCCACATTTTCTGTAGACGAAGTAGTTTTAGTCAAAACTAAGAGCAAAATACAGTATGGACTAAAGGAGTAATTTGCAAAAAACTAAGAAAGGCTGCCTACTTAGTGAAACTGAGGAATAGAGATAAGGTCATTAAAAGACATAGAATTTAAATAGACAGATTTAAAGGGGAAGATGAGGATAAAAAGGGGAATGGAGAGCAGTCAACATCAGAGGAAGAGAAGGCCGAACCATTTAATAATAACCAATATTTGGTCACAGAATTACACCCATCTGAGAGAAAGTCATCAGAGCAGTCAAGCACTGCCTCAGAACCAACTCCATCCGGAACATGGCAAGAAGATCGAGAGGCATCGCAGCCCGTAGACCAGTGGGAGGATTGCGAAAGTGACCATGGGGTAGTAACTCCCGAAATTTCACCTGCGGAACGCAATATTCTATCTGCGAACAATTCTTCCGAAAGACCTAGCAGGGTACCTAAGTGGACGCGAGGGCTACGAAATAGTGTAGTGGACTATAGAGAATACTTTTGGTAAGTTCGAGGGATGTTAGTAAAAGGTAGCAAGAAAAGGTCTCAACCCACAGGGTAGCTGAATGTACGGGAGTCTAAATAAAGCTCAAGCAAAGCTTAGTTTTATTGAATTACCAAAATAACAATATCCCAGGACTAATCACAACATAGTATAAAGTTGCTTCCTCTGTCCCTATATCCTTTTGTATGCTTAAATCTTTAAAACTAGGCAACAGATTTTGATGCAGTTTTTTTAATAGATAAAGTGATTGAAGAGGACTCATTGTATGTATATTTCATAACAATGCGAAGCCGGGACAGGCCGCTAGTTACTTATAAAACATGAAAGTCAAGCCTCAGGTTGGACTAAGCTGGTGTCATATATTTAACGTTTCTTTGTGTCTGTCTATGGCATCATAACTTCTGAAACACTTTAATTTGATTAGCATACTTGTCTCAAAAAAGTTTTATACAGGGTCAGTGGAAATAGGACATATTCCTGTTAGGGTGTTATAGATGAGCTCAAAAGAAATAGCTTTAGTTGTGTAACATAATATCCAAAATTTTACGCTTTGAGTTATTGAAGGTTTTGTAATTTTAGAGAAAAAATGCAGTTTGGAATAAAAATTCAGTTACAAAAAATACAGTACTCTTTTTCCAGTGACACTGTATACATACACTTCTAAAAATTTTTGATTTATCCTTGTATTAGAGACACAACATATTGTCTTCTTATTGCAAGAAGTCATTATGTGACATATTCATTATTCTTAGATAAATGGTAATTCAGTTCAGATTAGTTAGTGGTTATGTTGATTTGCCTATATTATTCTAGCAAGCCGCGTAACGCCTAAAGTAAATTAGTTAGAAATTAGTGAGTTTTTGCATTTTTTAGAATATGTAAAAATATGAATAAAACGTAATTAGTAATTTTTTACAGTTAATGAGTTCTTTATTATAATAACCTGGAACAATGAAACTCTGCCCATCAGAAAATGAATGTGTTATATCTTAGGTTATATTCAGTCATTCTGTGAAAAAACTCCTATTACATTAATCAAGAAGCAACTTCTTTGGCCAAAAGAGTTCCAGTGCATAACCGTTTGAATGATAAAATGAGTCAAGTGCAGGGCATCTAGAAATTGTAGTGACACCTATACATATTGATCATCGGTCCGTGTTATAATCAAGCTATGAATGGGACATACTCACCAAGAGTGACCTATAAGGAAAATAAAGATTACGACAGTACATTACTACAACTTCATGATGGAGGCTTACGAAATTTTTACAGAGCATAAAATGATACAGTCAGGTTTTTTAAAGTTTGGAGTTTCCCATAATCTCTTTGCTAATCCATTCAATTTATTATCTTTGTTTATAACTGATATTCGATTTAAATTATTTAAGTAAAATACAAAGTTTTATTGCCTCTGTGGTCTAGCAGTCCGGCATCAGACTTGACTTCTTGAGGACCCTGGTTTGATCCCTAGGTTGGACAAAAAAAAATAGTAATTCTATATTTTCACTTTTCTTATAAAAATAATGTTTATAGGCTTTTCATCTATCAAATTGTGTGACTTAGTGTCTTCGGCTAACAGTGAGTGAATATGGGCGTGGAGATACTTGGAGATATGTGGAGAGTCCAAGGTTACTATACCAGCTTTAACATAAAGAGGTTATTTGACATAAAATATGGTAGACTGTCAGATGTTTTGTCAATTAACCATCAGGACTGTATCTCAATTATGAATAGTAAAATATTAATCACAAAGTATCTTCAGACCCATATCCCCAAAGAGGGATGAAGAAGTGCAATCAGGGCACCACAACTACCCCACGACCCTAAGTCAAACAATGAGATAGGTAGCAAGCCTATCTCCAATCAGGGACATGTCAAATCTTGGTCAATGTTGTTTTTATTAGAAAATAGAACAAACACACTTTCTTTTTGTTGTCTGATCTGAGGATCACCCGTTTGATTGAGTCGAATCCTATACTAGACCCTAGCTAGACCACAGAGGCGACATTAACAATAGGAAAGAGTAATTAAGTACTTTCATCAAGTTGGGTGTCATTACAAAGAAATTAATTTCAGTCTAGAGGTCATTACCTATTTTAAATTGAAATAGTATCTTACCTAAAAGGAAAGTTCATCATATAACTGTATGTAAAATTTGCTGTTATAGCAAATAATTCCAGATATACTCCATATAAGTTAATGCCTTCAGCACTCTTGCTTCCGAGGATTTTCAAAATTTGTGGAACTTTGACAATCAGTGAACCAGCGATGATAGCAAATCCTAACCCTTTGCTCAATGTTGCTTTAAAGCAAGGAACTGAAATATTGTACATAACCTTATTATTTTAAGCTAGTTCAATTAGAGGATGAAAAAGTAAGTAAGGTTTTCAAGTTACCATCGAAAAAATTAAAATTATGAAAATACTCAATGTAACATTCATTCGGTACCACTGATAGTATTAACTCTTTTAAAAAATGCCCCATTTCTCTTTATAGCAAATTAACACATAAATAATTATTGAATCATTAGTTTCTATTTAGAGAATTCAAATACTCTGGTGTAAACTGTAAAATTATTAAAATAAAACCGATGACTAGTGTTGATAACTGTTGATAACACAGAACAACTATAGTACTCCGACAAGAAATTTGAATCCATACAAAATTTGTGGAATCAAAATGTCTTACAGCGCCATCTATTGGTAACCACAAACATAAGTAGATTTTGTGCGATATCAGACCCTGGCTTTCTTTGTTTTCACGGGAATGTTTTGGATGTTAAAATATACATTCTGTAATGTATCAATAAATAAACATAGAAACAGGAAACTGCATATCATCAAAATTTAAGTTTTATCATTAAATTAAAAACAACAACGTAATGGAAAACATTTTATTTTTATTACAATTTTAAACATATATATAAACACACACACATACATATCAAATTAAATGTTTTACGTACTGGGAAATGACACAAATAAATTGTTTAATGTTTTCTTTCCACATTGTCACAAAGTCACAAAAACAATTTCACTACTTATCTCAGTTTTCACTTAAAAGTATCGTTAAAACTTTTATACTGTAAGGGAGGAATCACTATACTTATAATCACTATACTATACTTTAAAATATAGAAAAGCATTTTAATTAGCTAAAATCACAAGAATATATTATATATATTACGGAGGTACACCAATTCACCATTTTACAAAAATTCCATAAATGTTTAATGTGCCATAAATACTAAACTTCGAACCATAGTCCATAGATTCCTAATTGTTGCCATTTTTATTTTTGTCATAATTAATGTATTTTCAGAAAGAAATTCAGAAATTACTTTCAATTAATTCCGAGTTTCAGAAATTTCTGCCATTAAAAAGAGTGTTATAAATTTAGTCTGTTTCCATGTTTTTATTTTTCTTTAGATTTTAAATCTTTTTAAACTTAGTTTAATTAAGCTAATTAAATGACAATTTATTTAACATCTTAACAGAAAATCAATGTTAAAAAACAATAAAACGAGGGTAAATGGTAGGTACCTACATTTTATTGTTAAATTATTCATAATCACAATAATTCATAACATACTGTTTGTGGTGTAAGTCTTATATTTTTTTAAGATATAGAAAGGCAGACAAGCAGACGGATTCCCTGATGATAAGAAATTCACGCCACCTAGAGACACCAAAGGTGGTAATGGTGCGTTGCCAACCTGAGGTCGGCAACTAATAGCTATAGTTTATTAATAGTAATCGTAATAATAGTAATATATTTAAATAACTACCTAATTGATTTATATAAGTAATATTTAATGCCTATGTAGACCTTCAGATATATTTTTTTTGTATGTATGATGTACAGGAAATCGTCCTTTTCAATTTGCCTCCGTCTCTTAATATTTAAACGTATTATTGTAAACATATCTCTGGTATTAGCGACATCGGCTAACACCAATGATATAAGCATACAATTTTGGCTAAAGTGGGGTTAGACCAATTTGTGATATTCTTATAGGGATAAGTATTTATTTATGTATTAGTCTGTGATATTTTTCACAACAACAACTTTTTAAAATCGTTCCCGAATTTGGCAACATCGCTTTATTTTCTATGAAATTTACTCCCCCTCGCGGGTTCCACTGACAATAATGAAACATTCTAATCGTATGTAAATATTGTCGACCTTGCTTGATTGATAACGTAGTCGGTAGAATACGTAGTATTACTATTTAATCTGAGGTCGGTAGTCCATTGATGACACGATGTCCGATGACACAAATTATAAAGACTTACCTATGTACAAGTCATGTACAGCATGTCATTATAGTAAGTTTCGCATTATTCCGGCTTCTCCGCTTGGTGGCGTCTGCGCACATGCGCTGTAAAAGATTGTCAAATAAATTGTTGATGGATATAACCACAAAGGTTGGATAGGATTGTCTATTAAAGTTTTCAGACTGCTAATATATGTCGTAATATATCGATTAAATTAGCTATTAGGTAGATATCTAATTTGTTGCAAAACTGATTTTTATTATCTAATAGTGGTCCATAATATCTAAAGGAAATTATTTCTGGTGGTAATTTTGAATGTAGCTCATAAAATTATGCGCTACGTTATTTTTGGGGTGTAAGGGGTCCCACCTTCAATCTTCGGGACCCAAGCCAAACTCACCTGCGCGTGGTGCGCCCTGCTAATAACAGGCGAGGCTCTGGCGACCCGCCAACACGCAATGGACCAGCGTGGCGGGTTATGGTCCAAACTCCCCCCAATGATGATCGCACAATATAAAAGATCGCAAAATAAAAAATAAAACCAGAAATGAGATTGACTGCATTATGACCACTAAGAGACGGATATTCAACGATGTCTCTGTGATTCACGCAGTTAAGCCTGGGAGCGATCACCGGATGGTAAGGGGCACGTTGAATATCAATGTCAGATTAGAAAGGTCTCGTCTAGTGAAGTCTACGCTCCGACCTGGTGCTGCCCAGATACAAAACCCCGAGAGCTTTCGACTCGAGTTAACCAACCGCTTTGCTTGCCTGGAAGAGTGCGTTTCGGTGGACGAGATAAATGATAGGTTGGTAGAAACTGCCCATACTGTGAAGTCTAAATTTCTCAGGCCTCTTCGTAGAGATAGACCCCAAAGGCTCACCAAAGACACCCTCAACCTCATGTCTAAACGACGCGCAATGACGCTGCAGACTCCTGATGATGCTGAAGCATACCGGCAGCTCAATAGACGAATTTCCAAGTCCTTGCGACACGACATTCGTAAGTTTAATACGAATCGTATTGAACAAACAATAGAGCGGAACAAAGACTCTAAAGTGTTCGCAAAAGACATGTCTATTGGGCAAAGCCAGTTGACGAAGCTGAAGACAGAAGATGGTAGTGTCACGTCCACTAAAGTTGAGGTGTTGAGGGAAATCGAGAGATTTTATGGACAGTTATATACCTCGGTCGCAAAACCTGTCACTAACACGGCGAAAGACCCCAGAGCCAAGTTGACCCGACACTATACCGAAGATCTCCATGACATCAGCCTGTACGAGATTAGAATGGCCCTCCGTCAGCTTAAAAACAATAAGGCGCCGGGTGAAGACGGAATCAC
>NJDD01001101.1:56377-68273 GCA_002245505.1 Calephelis nemesis | reverse complement strand
CATGCACAAATTTTTTATTCGACGCACATTTACAGCACATCGAGCACTAATTATTTGTCCCACTCATATCAGTCTAGGTGCTACTTTCTAGCTGGGGTAACGCACACCCCTAAAGTTTACATTAAATGGCCCTTAATAGCCCTAAACGCAAAATTAAAATGCCCCAAAAAAGCCCTAATGTCTATTTAACCAAGACTTTGTTTCAAGAGTTTCCCATTTTGTGTTTAACATACCTCATCTTATAACTTGTTATTTAAACTTTTATCAGTAACGATTTTCCCACGTGTTGGTCCGGGCTCCTTTGCAAAATAGACCATGTGCCTTCCTGCCAAGCAGCTTATGAAGGGTAGCTTGTAAAATTACTTTTACTCTAGCCCTAAGATGGAAGGCAGTCAAGCAGACGGATTTTCTGATGGTAAGAAATTCACGCCGTCTAGAGACAGTAAACACCAAAGGTGGTAATGGTACGTTGCCAACCTGAGGCCGGGATCTTAAGCCTAAAGCAAGTTTACCGGCTACCTTATCCACTGAACCGGAACACGTCAACGGCAAGCATTGACGTTATGGCGTCAGGAATAGGTAAGTCGGTGGTACCAATCCGGACGAGTCGCTGCGAAACTTTACCACCTAGTCAGATTTCACTTTGTTAGTGACGGCAAGCCTATGCTCGCCTTTTGTGAATTGCCTGCCACAGAATGATAGATGGTCTATTCTGCAAAGGAGTCCGGACCAACAGTTATTACTGTGTATTGTTGAATTTTTTCTTTATCTGGCGAGATGGCATGTGCAAACGTATTTACAGAATAATACGACTTGTTTCTCGAAACTCCTACAACAGGTACCTAGAGTTGTCGCTAGATAAATATGTGCGTGACAAAAATTGGTAAAATTCTATAAGTATTAAAAGAAAAGATGTTTTAATTTAGATTATACGATTTTCTTATAATCTCTACTAAGTTACATACCCATACTTATTGGTTGTTGATGTTTATTAAACGCTAGGGTACCTAAATACATTTTCTATTTGGCAACATTAGCAGCGCCCTCCAGCCACTTGTCGCTCGCAAACTTTTCTGGCGCACATATTGCTACCAATGCATTATGTTAATTTTACTTGTTTCGGACTATGTTTCGGACAGTCAAATTAGTAATTTATGAAATAATTATTAAGGCTCTAAAAATAGCCCTAAAGTTTTTTGCGCCCTAAAAAAAGCCCAACATGCAAATTTCCGCTTAAATTTGGGGCTAAAAGTCCTAAGCTGGGAAGCCTGACTCAATTGTTCAACAAAATAGACTTTCGTGTACCAAGGGGACGTCCTCGTAATCAAGTCACGCCTTTTTGCCCGCCTCTACGTAAAACAGTACAAAGTGCAAATTCGCCAATAGCAAGATTCTGCAAAGTTATTTGCAAAGCGACTTTTTTGACATTAATTTTGACTCTTTCAATAAGATTCGAAAAACTTTATCACAAATTATTGTTGTTGACAAATGATGGTACTGCATTTTTCTTTACCCTGTTATATCTTGATACCGTACTTCTTAATTGATAAGTTTTTTTGTCTGTATACTATTTGTTCCATATTCGTTGCTTTATTCATATTTTTTAGGGTTAAATTAGTGTAAGTTAGTTAAATTCTTTGGGTAGGTTGCTTTGTAATTAGTAATTTTGAGTTTTAGAATCACGCGGTGTTCACCTATAAATGTTTAATACAATTGAGTAGCTTAAGTTATTATGCATGTCAAAATATATTTTATCATTGTACTGAAACGTTGGTTAGCTATTTAAATAAAATAGAATAAATAAAATAAAAGGTCATCTGAGACACACAAAAAATACTTTTTTGCCATTTTTCATCACGACGATACAAACTTCAACACGTGTTTTCAGTACAATATTGTACCTAAGTAATAAGCCACTAGCGGGTAGTGACAACCCTGCGCACTTTCTTGTATTCAGCGTCCCACTAGACACCACGGGCACGGCAATGTTGGGTCCTTTATTATTACACTGTAACTTATCTTGGAACTTAGTCACTCACTTCCACACGCGGTGAAATTTAAACCTTTAAAATTCGGCAACCTATATTAGGACCGATTTTTTTGCAGGCAACCCTGTATCAATGGAAATTACGTTATTACGGAATTAAGAACAACGCCCTTGATGTCATGATGTCATACTTGAACAATAGAGTTCAGAGGGTTAAAATAAATGGTAAAACTTCATCGGGTTTAGCGGTTACGATTGGTGTACCGCAGGGCTCTATTCTTGGTCCATTTATATATAAATGTATATAAATGGTTTTTTGTATATATAAATGACTTACCTTATTACATAAGGGATACCCACGATATTGTTTTGTTCGCGGATGACACTTCACTTATATTTAAAGTGAAAAGGCAATTGGGTAAGCATGACGAAGTGAACAATGCAATATCCAAAGTTGTACATTGGTTCACATTTAACAATCTTCTTTTAAATGGTAATAAGACTAAATGTATTAGATTTTCAATGGCTAATGTTAGGCTGCTAGATTCCAATCTACAACTAAATGGATCTAATCTGGATCTGGTTGAATCCACTGTCTTTTAGGCATCACAATTGATAATAAATTACAATGGGGCCCTCATATTGAGATACTGGCAAATAGGCTTAGTTCAGCAGCATTTGCAGTTAAAAAAATAAGAACATTAACAGATGTTGAAACGGCCCGAATTTTAGCTATTTTCATAGTTTAATGTCTTATGGGATACTTCTTTGGGGAAATTCTGCCGATGTAAATACTATATTTGTATTACAGAAAAGAGCTATTATAGCTATTTAAAATCTTAAGGTAAGGGATTCCCTCCGAGAAAAATTCAAAGAAATAAATATTTTAACCTTCAGTTCCCAATACATTTATAAGAACTTAATGTATGTTAAAAAAATCTAAAGCACCCATCATGAGAAGCTATAAATTATGTAAACAAACATCTTTTACCAAGTATTTTCTTTTACTTCGAGACAACAATAAACTGACCATATTCAATCGAAATAAAAAATAGACGGGTTATAATGAAAGTAACAACCTATTTAATTTAGTCGGATCATATCTAACAACTGACGTTTGAGTGTCTTGGTACGGGGACGCGCCGGTCGCCGGGAATGCAAACCATCGCGTCGGTTCGTCTTTTGGAAATAAACGCGTCATTCGAGTTTTGAATTTTTCATTGCTTTGTTAAAATCGCGGATTTGGTTGTTATTGTTAATTTATTTATCTTTTCGTTATCACTTTGTTATTGTTGTTAGTTTTGTTAATTGTTGCCTTAATTTTAATTTTTTTTATCCATTATTTGTTATTGTGTATTAACGTATAATGAAGCCAGTACCCAGTACATCTAAGGAAATCAATTTGCTACGAAAAAAATGTCAAAACATACGTAACTTATTATACATATTTAAATTATTAATTAATTAAATATTAAAAAAAATACTTTTATCTTTGAACCAAATGTTGTTAACTCCCGAACGTTTGTTTACATAATTTACAGCTTCTCATGACGGGTACTTTTATGTATGTTTAAAAAAAATGTGATGTTCACGATATTAATACGAGGAATAAAAATAATCTAGCCGCATACAAAACTCGTCTTCATGAAATTAGTAAATCCTTTTTGGGTCAATGTATACGTTTCTACAATAAGTTGCCCATTGATATTAGACATCTACCTATAGATAAGTTTAAAAATGTATAAAAGTAAAATTATGTCAAAAAGGCTTACAGTCTTACGGTCCAGGTAAATTTTAGGTAACCCAACGTCTGCACATTCTATATGTTTTATATTTTCGTCAGAATAATATTTTGTTATTATTATGATGTTGCAACATTTCATGAAAAATCATTTTTTAAAAAATAATTAAAAATCTCTGTCCAGGATTTTTTAGGCAACCCATTTTTTATATATTCTGTAATATATTACATTTATTATAAAATACATTTCATTCTATTATCAGCTGGTGAAGGTCGACTTATGTTCGGATCTTCTACTAGTAGTCTATAGGCTACAAATTGCAGTGGGAGACCTAAACATCTATCCCCAAGCATGTTCGTCTTCCAAATTCTCTGAGACCTAATAATATCTAGCTTTTTCTCCATAATTTTGCTTTTATTCATTTTTAAACTTATTTAAAGGTAGTTCTCTAATACCAATGGGCAGTTTATTGTAGAATTGTATACATTGACCCAAAAAGGATTTACTTATTATGGACACAAGTTTTGTATACGGCTAGATTATTTTTATTTCTCGAATTTGCGAGCGTCAAGATGGAGAAACCAAGTATTAGATTTTAATGAGACATGCATCAAAAATTCTAACTAAATTCTACTGTTTGCTACCTTTGCTCAAAAAATTTGTACCTCATCAGAAACATGTTTTTTAATCAAAAAATGTAGATCCCTCCATCTTGACGTCAAGATACATTACATTTTTTTGATTAAAAAAGTTGTTTATGATGAGCTACTAATTTTTTGAGCAAAGGTAGCAAATAGTAGAATTTAGGTAGAATTTTTTGATCTTCCCCGTGTTGGTTCGGGCTCCTTTGTAGAATACACCATCTGCCTTCTTTGCCAGGCAGCTCGTAAAAGGCGAGCATAGGCTCACCGTCACTAACACCGTGATATCTGACTAGGTGGTAGAGTTTAGCAGCGACTTGCTCGGATTGGTACCACCGCCTTATCTATTCCTGCCGCCATAACGTCAGGACGTGTTCTGACTCCAAGTGTAAGGTAGCCGGTATACTTACTTTTGCTCGAGGCCTAACATACCGCCTTCAGGTTGGCAACGCACCATTACCACCTTTGGTGTATCTAAGCGGCGTGAATTTCTTAACATCAGGAAATCCGTCTGCTTGTTTGCCTTCCAATATCATAAAAAAAAATCTAAAACTATAGACGCCGCCATATTGGCCTCGGCTGCTCTGACGTCACCGTCAAGCGACATGCGACACACAGGTCAAGTGAGACGATGTAATAAAAGTTTCACCTTCAAAGGGGGATACTTCTAATATGAACATTCATATACTCGTACCTTTTTGATTAAAATATTTGAGAAAATATAATGAATGAACAAATTTTTAGTTGCAGGGAGATTGCAAAGGGAGATCAACAATTTATGCATACTTTGACCCGGTAAGAAAGTACCTGCATGTCCGAATATTAAAAAAAATCCACTTTCTGTAAATTTGGATATGAGTAAAACATTTGATTTTGTTTCACATAAAATTTTCTTAGTAAAACTAGAAAAATATGATATTAGAGGTGAATCATTAGAGGGGTAAAGAACTATTTGCAAAAGAGAAAACAGAGTGCTGCAATATCAAGAACATGCATTATTTCAAACATGCGGTATACCACAAGATAGTGTTTTGGGGCCATTACTTTTTTTGTTTGTTTTATTATTATTTTACAAACTATTACAGGTTTTTCAGGATCGTGAGGTCTGGCACTCGACTCTCTGCCTACCTAGTAAGGGACTTGGCGTGAAGATATGTATGTATGTACTTTTTTTAATTTATATAAATGATATACCTAACGATCACTGTTTTTTGATTATGCTACCCTCCTCCTTATCAAATGTGAAAGTAAATTAGACTTAAAAGAGGAAACATTTTAAGCAATATCCAAAGTCTCCACATGGCTTGATGAAAATAATATTAAGTATAATAAACCTTTCTAATACAAAATTAGTGCTATTTGACACGCATTTTTCTTAATAATATTAATATTGAGAATGTACTTACTTACATTGTACTAACTTTCTAGGAAAATATCATATTGACTCTCTTTGTAATAAAATTGATAGATTTATGTATGTCTTGAGAAGAATAAGATATGTGGTAGGCTTAAGCGCGTCTCTTTTAGCTTAACGTAGATATATTTCCTCAGTAAGTACTACAATATGGCATCCCTTTTTGGGATGATTCGGGTGATTTGATTAAAATCTTTCGAGTTCAAAAAAAGTGTATACGAGGGATATGTAGTGTTGCATTCTTGTTCTCTTAAAATTTTACCTTTACCTTGTTAATATATTTTTGCTGTATGTGTATTCGTCAAAAAACATCATCATTTGTTTTGTTTCTTATCTTGAATGACTAGATTTGGAAACGGTGGCAATTCAAAATAGAAATGTTTAATTCTTGTTGCCGGGGAGTTTTTTTTGCCCTTACATCTCTTGACTTGTTAAGTTTGAAAACGGTGGTAGCTTATGGTAGTTAGGATTAAACCTAATCATATTTTAAAACTTTGTTGAAATATTAAACAATGTTAAGTTATGATTCTAAATATGTAATAAATTTAAATAAAAACAATTTAATAACAATTGCATACCACAATGTGGTAGAATGTGCTGGTTTTGTTTTCTGTAACAACTTGTAACACACATATTTAGCAAATAGAAAATTTTATTTTATTTCACTGAAATTCATTCCTTAAATAAGCGAATATTTTTAAATATTTGTAGTTAGTTATTACTTTTGTACCGCGACCGCGATTCCCATTAAAAATAAACTCGACACACCGGGATGCGCGACCCTGCTTGAGAAACGATGAATAACTACAAAATAGGATTGCTAAACTTACATGTATGTGTATAGAACGATATCTGTTGCGTTTATTGACAGTTGCATTTTTATAGGACTTAAGCTCTCAACCAAAATGAATGTTACCTAAGTTCGTCATAAATAATTATTTATAATCATGAAAATATTTTTTCTGATAGGTATCAAATTCTGTGCTTAATAGAATTTCTTAACAGCCTTATTTTTTTCTTCTTAATACGTTTAGTGAAATGAAAATGATTTATATATTCTTTTTCTTTTTCTTTAATAAATGATGTCATTTTCGATGTCGCCCGTAAAACATTGTACGAGGTTGTGTTTCGGGCATCATTTATAAAAAGCTTACCAAATAATTTCTCGATTGGATGTAGTTTCCCAATGCTCTCGTTTCTTAAATATTCATCTTGTGAGTTGATAAAACTGTGTTTATTCTCTACACTAGATAAAGATTTAAAACGGTTTAGTGATGTTTTCATCGACAATTTAATATTTGTGAAACTGGAAACACGACGAGGATAATTATCTGACTGACACAAAAATGTTGAAGACATATTTTTTATGCTGTCACAAAAACTTGTGCTGAAACTATGTTCAGGAGTAATTAAATTCGTGGATGGTTCAACTTCTTCAAAGTACATTTTTGCATCTACTCCACATGCTGATTCTGAGGTGTCTTCGTTATTGGTATCTGTATTACCAAAATCTTCATTAATTGACACCAAAAATATTTCCGAGTCATAGATTCTTTTAAGTTTATGAAGAATTGTATCGATATCGTTTGATTTTTTATTGCTATTCGGATTATCACAATTTGCTGTTTCTAATACTTGGTCCTTGCAAAAGTATTCTGGCGGTAGGGAATAGCCACGAATTGATAATTTGGCGGCATTTCCATATCGAGGTAAAGTAATGGATTGTCGGAAAATACGTTCGAATTTTCCTGTAGAGCTCTCTGGATTATTTGCGTAGTCAATCACAACTAAAAATAAATAAGATTAACTTTATGAAATTAAATTAACTAAAACCAGGAAGTTTTTGATTACCTACAGACAAATGAAGTTTAAGCGTGGGTGAACCAGTCTGCTGTTTTATATCTTGAGCGGACGAAATTGTCCAGAAAACGACATGGTAAATTTCCGTGATTTATGGTTGTTGTTGATGTCCGTGTAGGTATCCACCACCTTATCTATTGCTGTCGGGAGGGTAGAGTATCCGATAACTTGCACAACAGTTGGCCTTACACCTCGGCCATAAGAGAACGACGGAGCTACATCATCTCTTGTGTCTATATTTCACGTTTATCAAACTGTCAGGATACCTGTGTGCTTGTTCGCTATCTAACCACATTTAAAAAGGTTAAACAAACAGGCAAATGAAGCACGACACATTATCGTACCTTTTATGATATCTGAAACAACTGCAGGACAAATATTCGCCGTTACTTGTGTCGTATGATTTAAATCTGGACACGAGTTAATCTCAATCAACCACGGCATAAAATTTTTGTCTAATATGAAGTCGCAACCATAAAGTTCGAATCGATTTTTGTTTACAGTTAAGGTGTCTTGACAGCTAAGCATTATTCCAATTATTGACTTTTTCATGCCTGGATAGATAACGTTCTCCCATAGATTATCCATTCCAATTTTGTTCAAATACTGTTTGTATTTTTCCAAGTCCCACATATTGTTGTGAGGAAGTTCGAAATGTCTTCCTTTGCAATTGGTATAATTCTTTTGTACTGCGTTATTTGTCAGATGAATAGATTCGTGGTAATTCTTCAAACTGTATTTCTGCGAGCTGAACTTTAAGTAACAGTCTTTGTACATCCATATTTCTAGCGGGTAGGTACTTGTGACTAGGTAATATTGTCGAATGTCGAATTTTGTGTCATGGATCAGTAATGGTTCTTCTGCAACAAGTCAATTTATATATTGAGATTAGGGATGAAACGATACCACTGAGGTATTGATACTTATACTCGATACTGGTATCGGTTGTCAAGTATCTATACTTACTCAATACCGATCACAAAGTATCAATACTTTCTAATATCGTATCGCTTTTGGAAAATGTTGAGTGAAATCCGTAACAAGTATTGGTATTATTTATTGAAAAGTACCAATAATATTCTAACATAAAATAATTATTTTTGAGTTACTCCCGACCATGAGTGTCGCGGGTGAACGCTAGTACAACACGTCACCTTTAAAATAATTTGTGAAAAAAAAAGCCCGTTTTCGTGGTGCTGCTCAAGAAAGTCAACATTTGTAAATGTTTTGCGATTAAATTTTTTTAACAAGGCAAATAAGCTTGGCAGTAGGCCAAGGCTGCTAACTACTCAAAACTAAGCCTAACCTAGCCTAACTAGCCTAGCCTAAACTTCAATTTTCGATAAACATTTTTTATCAATATTAAAAGATAAACATCGATTATTTTAATTTCCGTAAACCATAAAATTTACTGATATGAGTACTCGTACTTTTAACCGATATCCACTCGATACTTCATTTCAAAGTATCGATACTAAAATATACTTGCTATCGGAGAAAAGTATCGAGTACCTACTTCGATTCACTCGTATCGTTTTATCCCTAATTGAGATATACAAGTAAAACACAAAAAATAGCAACATCAGCCTTATTCAAGTGGTGGAATGAAGCCAGACAAAACGTAATGAAGCTAAAGTAAGTATAGTAATACTATTTAAATTATGCGCTTCGGCTGTACACTTTTAACCTTTATACTTTTTTTTTAAATTGGCTGGCCTAATCATGATTAATTATGTAATAACAACTATGTATATATATATATATATATATATACTTCATTATATCATACTTCATTACTTCATTATCATCACACTTCATACAGCTTCATTACTTTTTGTCTAGTTTTATTCCACCACTTCGTGAAAAAGGCAGACGTAGCTATTTTTTTTAATATAATTATTCTATCTAAAGAGAGATGGGGTGAGAAGATTCCGTTGGTTCATGCTACCCTTTACAAATTTAAACACTTTAAATACCAACTCAGACTTATTAGGCCCAGACTAAATAAAAGAAATATATATAGATAATAAAAAAATTGTGTGTGTACTTATGTACACGCGTTAGAAGTTATACTTCTTCGGCGTAATAAGATATGAATCTTTTTAAAAAATTTATCTTTTGCCTTATTTTACATTTGTAGACAAAATGACACTAACCATAGAAATAAAGAAATATTGTGAATACAGTTGTCAGTTCTCACGCAAACATACGTAGATGTCCTTACTTTTACTTTGTTGGTACCTTTTTTTGAAAAACTAAAATGTTATCTATAGCTAACTACATCATGTCGGTTTTTCGTGACGGTGTGCGCGCGCATCGTAAAAATTTACCCTCATCATTTTTTCCTAACGCGCCAAAAGAAGTATCACTTCAATAAAACTACGAAATTAAGTGCGTTGGCATTTCGGCGTTCAGAGCCTGACCAACTATTATCACTGTCATTGAGTAACAAAAAAAAATCTACCAAAATTAGCAAAAATAGACAAATTGACAGGGTTTCTAAAAAGACAAATGGGGCGATATTTTGTTACAACTGCAAGAAGCAAGGTCACCCGTGTATCATAAATATCACAAGCCATTGGTTAAAAGTGATGCTCCTCATAAAACTAATTAACCATAAAGCTGAAAATTGCCCATTTTGTCGATTTTACATTTCCAAATCAGTCGACATAAGTTTCTGCTGTATCAAAGACAATGCTTATATCAAATTCAGATTCAAGTGGTAAGTACCTACTTAAATGACAATATTAAAAACAAAATCGAGCAACCTTACTCTCGAAGCATTCGTGGACTAGATGATGGTTTCTGAAGTAAAAACTTCTTTAGCGGCGTTGCGCACTTTTTTGGAATGGGTAAAAACTTCTAAACTCGCGTCTGGACCCGTGACCTGATCCAAAATTCATAAGACGGTGCAGGGCGCTTGCGCGAATGTTCGTGTTGTCATGTTTTTGTACGATAGAGCAATAAATGAATATTGTATTACATAAATGAAAGTACATTCATACTAATAATTAAAGCAATTGGTACAAAATTACTCCCTAACCATTCTAGAATTCCAAAAATGCACAACGTTAATATTCAAGTTTTCACTTCAGCCGGCACTCCCGAAGTGCAACCCGCCCTTTTTTTGACAATTCTCTGAATATTTGACAACAATTGACAGAACAACCGCATGTTTTTGTGTTTAAAACTGCAACAAACTTACAGTTCTTACGTCTAAGAATACGTATTAATGGCAAGTTTTGCACATCCGTAATCAGAGCACAATATTATATTAGGAGTACAAATCTAAGGGTTCAAACTGATTAAAGATATAGTGGCAATATCCATAGTGTATCTTACTAGCTGACCCGCTGAACTTCGTACCGGCATATTTTATTTCCCTAATCGCAATTGAGGAAATAAAACCCGTCCGGTGAAATCGAATTAGCTAAATTGAAAATAAAACTGGAGTACTCAATTAAAAAAAATGTGTGGGGTGCTTAATTAGATTTTTGGCGGAAAATTGCAAATTAAACAATTTTATTTTGATTTAAGTATGGATTTCCGCAAAGTAACGCCTTCTTCTACCAAATAGCCTCGTTGCAACTAATATATCTCTTCATTTGGTATTGTGTTATTTCATCATTTCGGTTAATATTTTGTACTTCGAATACGGCTAGATCCACTACCTATATCAAGTATTTGCAAATGTTAGGTACATTTGGATTTCACTGAACTACAAAACTTGACATTAATATGAGCCTTATACATTTTCAAAAGCAGTGGTGAGTATGGAACTACCCACCAATTAGCAGTTTAAACTTGATTTGTAGATTTTCTATTCGTCAAAATGGATAATTCCTGTAAATAAAATTTGGCATATTTTATAGTTTCATTGAAAAAAGTGAAATAACGCGCTTCAAACCGTGAAACATTTTAATGTTTATGTAAATAATTCACAGTAGCACAAAACGTTATAGCTGAAGATCTGCTGCTGAAGCTTTAAACCAGTCTGAAAAAGTTGGCTAGACAAAGAGCTCGACATGTAGGTATTACATCAACTCACTACAAGAAACCTAATAATAGACCGTATACCTACTCATTTTCGATTCTCTTTTAAGACGCAATGAAATTGAACCCATTTTAAGGAGGTTGATCTCTGTTAGGGCAGAAACTGCGTTACGCCCCGAGATTCCTGGGAGCCGCCGCTGCATTGGGGAGGCTGCTGCCCAACGTGGGAGGCCCGAGCGCCACCTGCCGACGGCTGTAC
>NJDD01001101.1:34822-45720 GCA_002245505.1 Calephelis nemesis | reverse complement strand
ATATGTATGTATGTATGTATGTACTTTTGTTTTAAAATGTTAGATTACTTCCTAAATTAATTATTTGAAAGATTTACGATTTAAAAACAGATATTGTACCTTTTCCTTATTTTGATGTACTTATCTTCTAAATGTTGGTTGTTTGGAAGATATCGCTTGTTAGCGATAAAACCGCCTTTTTGTATAAAATATGTTTTTATCAATGTAATATGTAACAATTTCATGATTTAGTTGTACAATAAAGAGTTTATTATTATTATTATATTATTTTTGGATGTTGGTTGGTCATGTACCCTGTGTAGAATAGACTATCTGTCTGTCTGCTTGTACAAGGCTAATCGAAGGAGGTAGGGATCCACCGCCACAAATAATAACTACGGTTTCTATAGGGCATGGCTATCTGTTACCATCAGTAGATTTATATGTTTGTCCGCTAAATTATCTATATATTAATAAGTGATGCCAAAACTTTGGACCCTTTTTTACGGAAATTACGCAGACACAGGAGCATAAAATTTAACACACTCAAAGTTTATGTGTAGGAAAATTGCAGACCGCTAATATTTTTCAATAATAATGCATATAAAGAAAATTAATCAATAAATAAAACATTACTCACACTACCATGCATTTGATACACACAAACAAATATATTGATAACGATGAAAGATATATAGATGGCGCAATAAAAAGTTTGGAAACATAGTAGTTGGTTCAACAAACACTTCTCAAGTGAAGATGGCGTTCTTACCAGCTAGATATTATTATGGGCGAATTTTGACCAACGGGCGACCACCAGTCTATATAAAAAATCGCGAGGAAAAATCACAACTATTATAATGGAATAAGAAATTGTACTTAAACTTGTAAAATAAACAGTAAAAACAACAAAAATAAGAAAAATACCTTTTTTCTAGTAACTCTTTTTGTTTTGGCAGGCATTTTTAGAAATCGTAGATGTCATTTGGAATTTCAACTTCTTAAACGTCTGCGTTCTGTCGAAAACAAACAAAAATACATAATCTGGATCTACCTGTAGTTGATACTTTACATGAAGCTTTACACACCTAACAAAAACCTAGTGGCATTTCCAGATACTGCTGACTCTTTCTAATTTACTGGACTCTCTTTCAGATTAACTTGGTTACCTGACGTCACAAAATACTTGCTGAAAGAGAAGCCTGGACATTAGTGAAAATCGGCAAATATTTGAAAGAAAAACATAAGTCCATAAACCAGCTTGTTGAAGGATACTTTCACAATACTGCGACCATGATATGATAATTTAAAAAAAAGTAATTTTGTACAAAGTTACTATGCTACACACACACACCAAAGTTAGCATTTTATTATTTTTAGTACAAAAGAAGGAAGGCAAGCCTATGTTACATTCGGGAGCGATACACCATTAGGTGTGGGACAAATACTAAAGGCGTCGGGCGAGGGCGAGGCGTTGGCGAGGTACGCCATTTTCTTGATTTTCATACAGAATGTATAGAAGAAGTAGGACCCGCGACGCATCGTCTCAGTATGTCTCGCACCCCACCTCTGCTATACATTTTGTATAAAAATCAAAGAATTAGCGCACCTCGCCCTGGCCCGACGCCTCTTGTATTTGTCCCGCGCCTTAAGCGACCACGACAAAAATTGACTAAGTATTATTTGAAACTGTAGTCTACCTCTGTACTACGTTTCATCTATATCTGCCGTTTCGGTAGATATTCAGGCGTTATAGCGTGATGAGTAATAGTCATTCATTCAAACTTTAGTATTTGATTTTCATTGCATTCCTATGTGGTTGTAGCCCGATTAGTAGTACTGGTTGTTGTAACGTTTAGACCCAGACTAGATCGACGGAGAGACAGACGGCCGAGAGCGTGCGATTTACGGCACCGCGCCGCGCCCAGCCTCGTTACTCGTTGCCCCTCGCCCCTCTATGTCTCGCCGCGTACACCGAAAGGAAACGAAAGGGATTGGGAGGCGATAGGAGTCGACATGCCATAAAAGTAAGATACTGGTGTGACAACTTCACAATTTTATGAAATTGTAAAAAAGTGATAGCTAAAGGGCCAAGATATTATTTGTAATAGTAGAAGATCCGAACCTAAGCAATGATGTTGCAACATTTTATGAAGTTTTTTTTTAAAGTTAATTAAAAATACTCTGTCCAGGATTTTTTAGGCAACCCACTTTTAATATATTCTGTGATATACTAAATTTATTATAAAATACATTTCATTCTATTATCAGCCCCGTGAAGGTCGGCTTAGGTTCGGATCTTAGACCATAAACACGGAAGCCAAATTCAGTTGGATTTATTTTCTTTTTAACCCGTTACAAAAAGAAAGAGGTTATCGATTCGACTATGAAATCGACTCGACCAGAAACGAACACATTTTGATAGTTTCTTGTTGGAAAGGAAAGTTGTGATACAAGTGAAAAGATGGCGAACATCAACACCACTCCCCTAATTGTAAGAGACAACCGTGGCCTATACACACCGTACATGTTTCAAGTTTGTCTACTCTGTGGTCGAATGTTAGGCGAAATGTGCGAGTCTACTGGTTACCCTGCTCTACGAACCGGAATATAACAGTGCAGTATGGCCAATGACACGTGACTTACATTTGGATAAAAAATTATTAACAGATCACGACACGGTAATGAACACATATTCAAGGGGTCTTAACTGTTCTGAAATAAATTACATTTCAAAGTTTTACCTGCTACTTATCTTGATGCCTCCGAATGTAAGCAACATAATATTATGCTTTTGTTCAAATTTGTTGTTTTGTTTGTCTCACCTAGTCTAATGCGGTAGAAGGATCTGTATCTATTTTTTTCTTAAATTAAAAATATGCGAATCCTTAAAGCTGATTATAAAAAATACACATATTTGCCAAAATAATATATTTTTCTTGAAAATCAATAAGATTTTTTGCAATAAAAAAAATCATAACAATATATATAATTTATTGTACAAGCTCACCCTGGTAGTCATTTTGCCTCTTTGTTATTTAAAACATTTTGTACATTGAAAACTATTTTTAACAATTTCACTAAAATTTTGTTTGATTTGCAAATGTTATTGATGCATTGGCATTGACATTATACTTAGTGTCATTTTAGCAAAATACGTTCACTTCAAGTTGAACAAAAAGTTTTACAACGAGTTTTAATATTTTGCATATATCGTTTTGCACTCCGGTAGTGCCGGCAGAAGTGAAAACTTGAATACTAACGTTGTGCATTTTTGATATTTTGGAATGGTTAGGGAATACTTTTGCAGGAATTGCTTCAATCATCAGTATGAAAATACTATCGTTTATGCACAAATATTATTTTCATATCAATAACGCGTTTGGCTTGACAAAAACTCTCACTAAAGTAAGACCACGTGACGGCTGGTAGCGTCGTCATATTATCTGTACATCGAACATTGCTCGTCTACACATAGCGCTTATTTTCCAGATATAACAAATATAGCAATGTCTGTTGATATTATACGTATCTGCTATCTGTGAGAATGTAATGGTAGGTATATTGCGGTATAAATTGTGAATCCTATACTCTTCGGAAATATCTAAGCAATACAAAAACTGCAATGAATCTACGTTTTATTTTAGATCTCGCGCTGTTTTGTTCGCGCATGCGCAGTGCGCCGTCTTACGTTCTGACGATCTGACGCGAGTTTTTTACACATTCCAAAAAGAGTGCGCAACGCTTCTAAAGAAGTTTTCACTTCAAAAATTCCGCATCGGAATCGGTCACAAGCATCCGTTGAGTATTAAACCAACAGGAGACACGCGAGCTTATTTCTATTACAAAAAGTATGTCACTCACACACTGATTCAATGGTTATTACTAATGCAGTTTTAATCAGTTCGAGATGCAAACACACAATGACAATTTTGAACACTATAGTCTACTATAAGTATAGTCTTCACAGAACTATAGTACCCGTCACGAGAAGCTATAAATTATGTAAACACAAGTAATTATTTTTACTTCGAGACAATAATGAACTGACCATATTCAATCGAAATAAAAATATAGACGGGTTATATGAAAGTAACAACCTACTTAATTTAGTCGGATCATATCTAACGACTGACGTTTGAGTGTCTTGGTACGGGGACGCGCCGATCGCCGGGAATGCAAACCTTTTTGAAATAAACGCGTCATTCGAGTTTTGAATTTTTCGTTGCTTTGTTAAAATCGCGGATTTGGTTGTTATTGTTATTTTTTTTATCTTTTCGTTATCACTTTGTTATTGTTGTTAGTTTTATTAATTGTTGCCTTAATTTTAATTTTTTTAATCCATTATTTGTTATTGTGTATTAACGTATAATGAAGCCAGTACCCAGTACATCTAAGGAAATCAATTTGCCACGAAAAAAATGTCAAAACATACGTAATTTATTATACATATTTAAATTATTAATTAATTGAATTTATAATTAAATATTTAAAAAACTTTTATCTTTGAACCAAATGTTGTTAACTCCCGAACGTTTGTTTACATAATTTATAGCTTCTCGTGACGGGTACATTCTTTCGTGGGTCAATGTATACGTTTTTACAATAAACTTCACGAGCATATTATTTAAGACTTACTACTTAATAAATTTAAAAATGTATTAAAATTCAGTTGTATGGTAAGGGTTATTATAAGGTTTCAGAATATTTAGCAGACAGAAATGCTTAGGATTAATTGTTCCAATCTCTACAAGTTTATTGGAAATTTAATAAACTTTTGTAAATTAGATTTATAAGAAAAAAGACAAGTCCGTTGAGTTTCTTTTGCCGGATCTTCTCAATGAGTGGCCGCGTTCCGATCCGGTGGTAGTTTTTAGAATTATATAGATGCGTTACTAGAATCTTTATATAGATCCACGTAATTAAAGCTATAATTTTGCATTTGAAAAAAAAATTAAATTTATTGGAGTCAAGGAAATAGTGACTCATCGCGGTCAAGCAGTCAAAATTAGAAAGTCGTGTTCACATTGTCCAGTTGAAATGTGCCCTTCAAACGTCTATTCGCGTTAGGAATGTTAAAATGAGGTTTTGACAAACTTATTCTTTTTAAAATATTAACCTTATCATATATTATTTTTTTGTTAATTTTCTCTTGTGTCAATGAAAAGTGTATTCGATCTAATAAAATATAAAGATATAAAGATAAATAAAAGATACCTTACCTATATGCAAAAATAAAAGTGGGTCAATAATTCATAGTGGAGCTTTCTCCACGAGTGAACCATAGTTTCATTTATTTTAGACATTGAATATAGTAACAAAACTGACCAATTTATCACACTTGTTGTGTTATTTTATATTTTTTTCCATTAATTAATACAACTAATGAAAAACAAAGTAATATTTCTAAATCTAAAAAGATTTGCGTTCGAATCCTATTAAAAATACTACAATACATAGATGTGAAATTATGAAGCCTAAATTTTGACTGTTGTGCCCATTTTTTGAAACTCCTCATAAGGTGCGTTATCTATAACGACAACACTTCGTTGACCATTTGTGTATATGCCCCTCTGGAAATTTTATTTTATTTATTTATTGAGAACAAATTCACAAAATCTTTACAGGTTTCCCCAAAACGACATTGTGAGTTATACTTACATATAATAACAATTTAATAATTCATACATTGCCTTTCCATGTAGGTTTGTGCGAGTTCTGTGGATTTAGCTAGGCTACAAACACGTAGCACGCCAGATAACGCCTGATACTTAAATGGTTGTATCCGACCATTCCGAGGACGAATAAACTGGGATACATTAGTGGATACCTGGGGTACACTCCATAACTTTTACAATATAAAAAACGAGTACATTTATTTTGAGTCTTTTCCAACATGAGATTGTATTTGGTCTCATGCGGATTCCAAATAACTGAGGTAGAAGACGACTGCGGACCAGTGCATTAAATAGCATTTTAATAACTAATATATTGTTAAAATCTTTACAATTTCTCAAAATGAAACCTAAATTTCTAAACGAATTAGCAAAAATGTTTATAATGTGTTTACGAAACGTCAACTCGGGTACCATTTCCACGCCTAAGTCTCGAACACAATAATTAACGCGAGGAATTACCGCATCCTCCATCTCATAGTTGTAATACAGCGGAGTCTTAGCTCGACTGTAGCTCATCACACCACACTTAGTTACATTAAAATACAGCTTGTTGGTCTGACTCCACTGTCTGATCCGATTGATGTCCTCCTGCAGCCGTTTCGCGTCCGAAATGTCTGCTATTGGCAGATAAACCTTAAGGTCATCCGCAGACAGCAGGCACCTCGCCTCGCGAATGGTTGTGGGAAGATTATTAACCATTAAAATAAACTCTAACGGCCCTAAGTTACTTCCCTGGCTTATTCCAGAATATGTAAAATATAGCCTAGATTCATATCCAGCATATTCCACATATTGTTGACGTCCACCAAGGTAGTTCGCGTAAAACCTGAGCAATTGCGGAGCAAAACCAAACTCTGCTAATTTTAAAGGAAGTAGGACATCGTAATTAACTAGGTCAAATGCTTTCCGAAAATCAAAGTACGCGCAGTCCACCTGCCCTCCAGCGTCAATGACGGGTGTCAGGTGCGTCATAAATGTCAACAGATTACATCCCGTACTTCGACCTGGCCAAAAGCCGTGCTGAGCATCATTCAGTTGGGAATCAATTTGGGAATTGACTTTTCATGTAAATCGATTCAAGGAATTGATAACTTTGTGATGTATTTTCGCCAATGAGGTTTTATATATTAATAATCTTGTATTTTATTTTACAGTAACCAAATTTTGTAATCCCAAACGCTCGTCATATTTGTTTTAATTTTTAAAAGTAACCCATTTCAGTATTTTTTTTTAAAGAATTGCTTATCAAACAACCTTACTTACCAACTTAATGACTTAACTAATCAATCCCGCCATCTTTATTCCTGTTACTTTCTTATCATGCTAACTCCACTTTTGAGTTCTATATCCGCTCTCATCAAAAAATAGAATCGATGATCGGCACTAGCTCTATCTTGTCGAAGTGAAGCTTAGTTACATAATAATGCACATATCTTGCATAAGTCAGTAAGGCATATATTTATAAACTCTACTAAAAAATAGTTGGTACAGATTTGATGGTTTTAAGAACTCAATTTACCCTCAATTAGTCTAACTGTAATTTGTTTACAACACTGTGTTATGAATTAGCTTTTTTTGCAAATTTAGTGCGTTGCTAAGCGAAATTTAGGCTAAACAATAATCTCAGGTTAAAAGTAAAGTTATGCTTTTCAATTGGATGTTTTGAATATTTTTTTTTACCATAAGAAAATACTACTGGGCATTTTTGGCGGAGCTCATTCCGTCCGCAGTATAACAAGACAAATGGCGCGTGTCTTGTTTTTTTAAACGATTTTACAACTTCACCGGACTAGCGCGGTAACTAGTTTTATATAAGACACATGACCACTGGTCTCGCACCTTTGGCAGAGGGGAACGCCTGTGAATTGCGTCTCCTGTTGGTTTAATATTCGAAGCTAGCATCGTGATTGCAACAGTTATTGTTACGTATTTAAGTAAATTCAAAATAAAATTAAAATTAATTACGTATATCTATGGTATTACCGCTTATATATTCCTGCCAATCTATTATGTCGGTTTTCGTAAGGGTCGTTTTACGATTTGGAAGGTAAATGTATTCATACAAAAGGCATCCAAGCCTCTTGCATTAATAAATTTTCCGGCTGCCTTTTTTAACATCAAATTAGTCCCCTTGTTTAATCTTTTATTCATATAAAAATTGACGAGATGTGTAAAGGCGACGTGAAATACATTTTAGTTCATATAGAATTTGTAAGCATTAACAATCTTAATAGAATCGTAAGAATCAACAATATTGGCTAGTGCTTAACGATATCAAAAGTTTCGAACACAATTAATCTATAATTACTGAATCCCCCGCTACACCGAATCATGTTTTGATACTTTGTCCATTCAGCTGCTTAACTTTTGACAGCAGTTAAAAATACAATTATCACAGTACGAGTAAAGGAGATAGTTATAGAACACAGTTTTTTAACAAACATTGCCCTGCCATGGCTCCGTCTCTTTTACACTGCCGGCATGCCGCTTTGTGAGCCACTCAATATTTTTAAACCCATGCCGGCCATATTAATCATATAAAAGAATACCCCCTTATTTTTAGTAAAAATGTTCTAACAGAATTATTTCGCTATGACCTATTTAGTGGCAATTACGGAGCCAATTGTTTTTACTAAAGAATCCAAGTTCATGAAATATGACGTAAGTTTTATCCCGAAGTCAGCTGCAACTTCAAGTAAAATTCTATGTTTATTTTTATAACAAAGCAGAAATATTGGAGCCGGTACCAGTTCGCGATCCTCCAAATGGGGAACGCTGTTATAACACATAAATGAATTTGACAGCGGTCAAAACATACTGGTTGGACAAAGTAAGTCCATGGTGGTCAGTTTAATCGCTAACTATTGGGGTAACAACCACGCGATAGGGAGCATAAGTTGTACTACAACTAGAAAAGGTAAGGGACTTCTGTTTAGATTTCCCATCGTGTTGTAGTTTTGGAATACTCTTACCAACGGCACTTAACTTTTTGATTGCATTATCTACACAACTACGAGAACTCGGCGGTACTAACGATGGTTTATAGACCGAAGTGACTCCTGACTTAGTTTGTCTCGTTGCGATTTCTGGCTTGCCTTTAATTTTGTTATGAACAGATATAGTCGAACGGAGGATGCTGGCAGTTTCCCGTTCCCACTCTATCGGGTCTATGTAACATCTTTTATTACCAACCGATTTGTCAATCTTGGTTTTTTCTGCTGTCCTTGCTGATTCTGTCCGGAATTTGATTGTTTGGGATGTAACTTGTTCTGGCCGACAACATGAATGGGGGACCACTTGTCGTTTAAATTCTACACTTTTTTCGTGTCTTCCTCGGCGATTCCTAGAAGAAATGGCGGATTTTTTACGTTTTTTTGCATCATTTTTCAATATTGGACTTGACTTGACCATTGTTATAGCTTGTCGTACCGATAGTGTTTCCTTGGGTCCTATCACTAATCCATTTTTATCAGTTGGAAAACATTCGTACGGATTTAACCATGATAGAAATTCAGTTATAATAGGCCCACTGTATTCCGATGGGACCTGTTGATCTGAATCTGGCAGAACATCTGCAGATGTAACTGGAGATGTATCAATTAAGGTGACGCTTTTGTGCTCGTGTCTCCGCTCTTTTGATTTTTTAATAATTTTTTTGCCATTGATGGATAACGAGAGGCCAAGATACGCCGGGGCTTTTGGAATGACTTGCTTGTACACCAACTCAAATGTTCCAGTATCAGCCTCGGGATTGTTCCGACGATCTAAAACAACTGATGAAAACATATTAAAACCATCTAACTTAGCTTGTATATTAACTGAATAATAAAGTTTTATTAAGAACTTTACCTTTAACGACATCTTCCAGACATTGAGGACACAATCGTGCCGTAACAGAGGTGGTGGGAGCTAAATCGGGACTCGAATTGATCTCTATTAGCCAGGGCGTGAAGTCCTCAGTGAGCATGAAGTCGGCTCCGTACAGCTCGAAACTGTTTTGCCTTTTGTCCATTGTGTCCTGACACGCCAACATCGCACCAATGAGACATTGCTTCATTCCCGGATATATTTTAGCATCCCACATTTCATACTTTCCTATCTGTCTTGAAACGAGTAACAAATTATTAAAATATTTATACGACGAACAACGTGTGTTGTGTTCCTACTGACCTGCATATTGTTACTTACCTAAGGTAAGCTTTAAAAGTGTGACAGTCCCACATGTTCTCGTCTGGTAGGGCCTTATCGCGGTCGTCGTTGTTTTTGTATTTTGTTTGGACGGCATTGTTCGTCAAGTGCACAGATTCGTGATAATTGGATAAACTGAATATTTGTGAGCTGAATCTTAAGTAACTGTCTCTGTAATACGAGTAAAAAATATATTTGTAAATCATTCTTACAATATAGTTACTATAGATTTATAATAAAAAACTACTTAAAACAAATAATTTAGGTATTACACCGACCGACCGTTAAATATTACATCAAAAATTCGAAAATGAGCAATAGGTTGCCTTAAGTTTTCGTAACCAAAACATGGGGCTGAGAGCTCCCCTGAAGGTGGATGAAGAATGGAAATCGTCAACAGACTGATAACAGAACACCAAACATGCAAATAATGCATAGGTTACTTAAAGCAGGAATGTCCTACTCTACAGACCCTGAACAATAGCGAACATTGAAATTTGGTACATCGGCAGTAATGCAGTAGTACTAATCCAGGCCCGACGATGCATGAAAGACTTCTACCTAATCCAAATGACTGTACTGCGGCTGAAATAATTTAGCAAACTGTTTAGATAATAATTTGACTATATTATTTCACTGGCGAGCGATGGCGTCGTTACAATCTAAGACCACAAACAACAATTATTATTTATGTGGTAAAAACTAACACTTGTCCCTCATGGTGATAAGAAAAAAACATTGCCTTTATAATTGTAATAGCTGTCATCAAGTCACAGTATTCTATGTTCATACAAATGGGAAAAACCCGTTTATACCTATGTACTGTTAGGTTTGGCTTCCTGGCACTTATACAAAAAAACACTTTTAAGGAAGCAATTTGTTTTTGATATTTCAGTTTTATAATTTATTTACACATCACTACACTTTAGTAAAGACGCGATTTCGCGGCCCTAGTGAAGGGCAGTACGACCTGGAGCTGGTATACCCACTGTTCAGTCTCCTCACTGAGGCCAACCGGCAAGCAGAAAGAACCTGGTCCGTCGTTGGGCAGCG
>NJDD01001100.1:74210-101479 GCA_002245505.1 Calephelis nemesis | reverse complement strand
ATCTAATTTTAGGTTAGTTTAGACTAGTTTGTACCAAGCGAATCGGCACCATTATATATAAATCTAAATGTGGATAGATTATATAAAATTGATTAACAGATTACGGACAATATTAAGATATCGAGATTACACTACAATAGTTTTTTTAATGTGCTCCCATATTAAGAAACTACAAATACCTACCTCAAATAAAACTCAAACTATAAGATACAAAAATATGGGCTTATCGCCGAGCAGTCCCTTCCAGATACTCGGTATGGAACAGAATTAAGCGAGATTCTGTGCAATGGTGCTCTTGAAAATGTTAAAAATGCATAATTTAATGTAGTTATAATGACTTATCCTAAAAACAGAAGCTTGTTTTAAATATATGCACTTGTATTAAAATCAAACAAGAAAAGTCAAGTGCAACCCAATTACAGAGAACATAGAAAGTAAAATACATTAATATTTTGAGCTGTCCTGATATCGACGGAAACAGATATTCAAAGCGTTAATGCTTCCGAGGTAAAAGAACGATTATAGTAACAAGAGGGACCAATAGAGACCTTGAAAAGTATGGATTGTCAACAGATAATATTATCACATAAAGAAATCAGTTCCTCGTGTCACTAAAATGCTTCCGAGGTAAAAAACGATTATAGTAACAAGAAGGGACCAATAGAGACCTTGAAAAGTATGAATAGTCAATAGATAATATTATCACATAAAGAAATCAGTTCCTCGCGTCACTAAAAAAAAATATGACTTGGCCGTGAGGAACCTTAAGAACGTCCTTAATACTTACCCCCTTACCTTACTTACCTTACGACATGCCCTTTTTTTCAGGTTACATATCTGAATGATACAAAATATAACATACATAGATTCGACGTAAGTCTGTCCATCCCTTTGTACGTCGCAGTCATTTATTCACTACCCCTTTACTAATAAAACTTACGCACTCGTTGATCTGGTGTGTAACTTCAGTTTTGTTAGCAAAAGACTGCGATGTACGAAAGGACGGACAGACTTACGTCAAATCTATGTATGTTCTATTTTGTATCATTCAGTTATGTAACCTTGAAAAAATGGTAAAACGTAAAGATAAATTAAAGAAATCGTTATTTTTATTTTTTATTTGCAGTTCTAGATTTACACAACCCTCTTTATATTTTAAAAATATCTTAAAATATTTTTACAGCTTTATACATTATTTACAATGGTCACTAACTAATATAGTTTTTGGAAACATTGTATACCTATCATCTATCATGTAAATTTTATATACATTTATGTACCTACCATTATCTTAGGTCAAATTTATTTTATAAGAAAATTGAGCAATACTTTTGACACTTGATGAAGTTTTTATTAATAATTTATTTGTACTGTTTCATTCTACATTTTATATACCCTTATAAATGTTCAGGAATAATTGATAATCAGTATCTAATAAGACTGTATAAAATGTCACTACAGCTAATTGAAATCAAGAAGATGTTTCTTTAGTGGACATAAACATCATGTTTTTTGAAATTGTCGTTTCTTTTTAATAAGCATACATTATAAGTACAAAATATTTTACGAATTAATGGTTTGTATGCAGTCGACGTAAATTTGAAAATCATATTTACTAACAGAATTGTAGCAATTTTGCTGAGCACCAATTTAACTATTTTAATTGTATGCTACATTTTCCAATAAAACAAAAAGAAAAGAGATGGAACATTTTAGATATGCCATAGTAGTCCAGACATTTAATCAACGTTTTCCGAGGAATATATTAAAAGTCTGTAGAAATTTAACGTATAAAATAGTATTACAGCACTAAACGTGTTTTGTCTCTTTCTATTTCTATCGTTGAGAGAAGATAGCTACGATTTAAAATTAGTTAAGTGAGTGCCCAACATCATTACTACTAATGTCTAACATATCATTTAGAAATACAATTGCCAATTTAGTTTGCAGTGCCTTTCGAGTTACTGTAAGAAATGTCATTTATCTTAAATGTAAATAATAAACTTTTGCGACACTCTTTGGCGACTAGAAATAGTTTTTCCTCTTATTAAGTATTATAATAAGCTTCTTTTAATTTAAATTCAATTTATGGCATTTTTGGTTTCTAATAACACTGTTTTAATTATAACACTTCCTTATGTACTTATCATAAACCTATGTCTTGTCTTTGGATTTTTTCTTTAGCCACGTTTCTTTTATTAAATCACTGCCTTTTTCAGCTATCATGATTGTTGGTGCATTAATGTTGCCATTAGTAACTGCAGGCATTATACTAGCATCAATCACACGAAGTCCTTTTATACCATAAACTCTTAACTCAGGATCTACTACAGCCATCGGATCACTGGCTGGACCCATTTTAGCTGTGCATGAAAGATGGTAAATTGATAAAGTGTATTGTCGAATAAAACAATCCCAATAATCATCAGTATAAAGAGGCAAATGCTTACAATTAGGAGCTGGGGTGCTGTGGAATCTGGCACCTAGTCGTTTCATAGCCTTAGTTTCCGCTATGGCCAGTGATATTTTTAATCCTTCTCGTAATACACCCACGTCATCTGGATGAGTCAAGTAGTTGTGGAACATGAGAGGATAATCAAGTGGGTTTTTGGATCTTAGCTTAATAAACCCCGTGCTTTTAGGACGTAGCATCATAGGAAATACTCCATATACATCTGTACCAATAATATCACCGAACACTTGATTATAATATTCATCGGTGACTCCATGGGCTTTTTTAACTTGGGTGTCTGAAGGTATAGATGCTGCAGAAAACATCAACTCTATATCTGGCCAGTCGTCAGAAGAATTTGCGTATTTCGTGTTAACAAATGCGACGGCTTCTAATCCTATGTTTGATGTTAAGGGACCATCTTCAGTTATTGCATATCGAAGTGCGCTATTTATGTTAACAGTTCTACTAAATAGTAAACTTATAGGGAAATCGACTTTAAAAACTAGTCCACCAACAGCTATATGGTCCTGTAAGTTTCTTCCTACTCCAGGGGCGTCGTAAATGACGTCAATTCCTACTTCTTTTAAATGATCTGCTGGTCCCACTCCAGAAAGCATTAGCAATTGTGGAGAATTTATTGATCCGGCTGATAAAATGACTTCTTTTTTAGCATAGACCACTTGCTTGGATCCATCTCTTATAAATTCTACTCCGTATGCTCGATTAGAGGATTTGTCTATCAAAACCTTTGTAACGTGAGAAAATAATGCTATATGTAGATTTCGTCGTAGTCTTATTGGTCTCAAAAAAGCTTTAGCCGTTGAACATCTAGATCCTCTTCGCATTGTATGTTGAAACCATCCAAAACCAGTCTGCTGCTCTCCGTTTACGTCGATAAAGTCATATCCCATTTCTTCACCTGCCTGTATGAAGGAAGCGCCAATAGGAGTATGATAAGGTGCGTCTTGTACTGTTAAGTATCCACCTGTAATTTAGAAAAATCATAATTTAAATCTTATGTTAAAGAAAAATCAGAGTTACTTCGTGGTATTGTATTATTAAACCAGCAGTTACCACTTAAAAGTTTATCGTCCTTACAAATATATTTTTTTATATAATTGAAAGTATAAAAAATGTAAGAAGGCGTGTGTGTATGTGCGTGTGTGTGTGTGTGTAATAATGTATTTTGATGTGACTTCGTTGAGTAAAGTTACGTGATAGATTAGTTTTATTATAGTTATTTCTGCAAATTCAACATGTTTGGTATCCGTTTGGGAACTGATCATTCAACATGTTGGGAACTGATGATCATTTCAACATGTTGGGAATTCATCTTTATGAGATTCAACATTCCGCAAATTAAATTTATACGAAATTCAACTAAGGTTACATTCTCGGGTTTACTTTTAATAAATAAAACATTTAAGACAACGAAATGAAAAGATACAGATACAAGATATTTTCCAATTTCGCAAAATCAATAGAGTTGAGAGCTCAAAATCTTGAAATTTTGGTGCGAATTAACTTCTTATAGCACAGACAAAGGAAAACCGTTAGCTTTTTTAATAAAATGGCGTAATGGGTGAACTTTTACTTATTTACCTACAGGCATGAACGAAACCCCTCAGAGCGCGAGTTCTACTCGCACATGGCCTGCTTTTAAATTAGCAGTATCTTAACGGATTTTATCTTATCGCATGTGTGGTCCAGTAGTCCGGCGTCGAACTTGAGGTCCCGGGTTCGACCCCCGGGTCGGGCAACAAAAAGACAAGAAGGTGTGTATTTTCAATTACGTCAAAAACGAACGTTGAACGGCAATGGATATGTGCCCGCTTGGCGATAGCCTAACCACCTATCACATTATGAGACTTACTGTCTTCGGCTAGCCTTGGGCACTGGTTGCCTTTGCCAACCTCTTCATGGATATGAGGGTGAAAATACTTTTTTAACAGTTTTTTACATTTTATATATTTACCTTTTGCATGTAACTTATTTTTCATTAAATAAGGGTTCCGTTGATCTTGAGATTTCTTGAAGTATGGAAGAACATCTTTGAATCCCCATCCAGGGTTACCAAAAGCTTCCCATTGGTCGAAATCTCGCTTGTTCCCGCGGATGTACAGCATAGTGTTGAGTACAGAGGAACCTCCTAGAACTTTACCCTTGGTCCAGGTACATCGCTTATCTATCAATGCTTGACAGGCCGAGTCCTGTGGTTGCGGTCTGAAAATATTGAGAAACATGAATTATATTTTTTTCTAATAAAACGATCGTGCAGACAAAATTGCTTATCTTGACAAGTAATACAATATACCGCCTATAGACTCAATAGCCTTTCTGTCAATAATAGCCTTTCTGCCAGACAGTTCATAAGAGGCAGGCTTAAGTTACCAGCAAGAGCATTCGTGGTAGAGTGCTGTGCAGCAACTTGGCCAGGTGGATATCGACTTTCTCACATATTCCTGCCGTCATAATGGCTGTCATGTTTGAGTCTGGATAGGGTAGCCGGCACACTTGCGCAATGGTCCTAACACTCTGGTCACAGGACATTGACGCACCTTACAACATCTATAGGATTATTTTTTTCTATATTGGAAGGCAAACAAGCAGACGGATTTCCTGATGGTAAGAAATTCACGCCACCTAGAGATACCAAAGGTGGTAATGTTGCGTTGCCAACCTGAGGCCGGGATGTTAGGCCTCGAGCAAAAGTAAGCTTACAGTCTACTTTACCCTCCGAACCGGAACACGTTATGACGTTATGGCGGCAGGAATAGGTTAGGCGGTGGTACCAATCCGGGCGAGTCGCTACTAAACTCTACCACCTAGTCAGATGTCACGGTGCTGTTGACGGTGAGCCTATGCTCGCCTTTTACGAGCTGCCTGGCAAGGAAGGCAGATGGTCTATTCTACAAAGGAGCCCCAACCAACCACCAATAGATAGCGTTTACATTTGGCATCACACGTTTTTTAAGAATTAAAATATATATTTTTTGTGCTTTTTTTTAATATATTTTTTTGTTATTTTTACATGATCCCGTTAAGTTTTAATCCAACTAGGTAGTATTTTGAGTTTTAATTAATAGCCTTCCTCGGAACGTAAAGTTTCGCTACGATCCAACCACATTTTGCTACGATCAGTTTTGCAAATCGAAGTCAATCGCGCTCATGATACTGTCTCTTCACCCCCATTATGCACGAAGAGGCACAACCTTGGCGTCCAAGACCAGCCGAAGACACTATATGCCACAATGTTTTTCCCCGTGTTGGTCCGGGCTCCTTTGCAGAATAGACCATCTGACTTTCTTGCCAGGCAGCTGGTAAAAGGCGAGCATAGGCTTATCGTCGCTAAGAGTTTCGAAGCGACTCGCCCGGATTGGTACCACCGCCTTACCTGTTCCTACCGCCATAACGTCATAACGTGTTCCGGTTCGGAGGGTAAGGTAGACGATAAGCTTACTTTTGCTCGAGGCCTAACATCCTGACCTCAGGTTGGCATCGCATCATTAACATCTTTGGTGTCTCTAGGCGGCGTGAATTTCTTACCATCAGAATATCCGCCTGCTTGTTTGCCTTCCAATAACATAAAAAAATGTGACAGGTAGCAAGTCTATCGCCGACCGGATAAGGTTATGTTATCACTAGAAAATTGAAAATACACATTTTCTTTTTTTTGTTTTTGTCCAACCCGGGGATTAAACCCTGGAACTTAAGAAGTCAAGTTCGCTGCCGTACCATTAGACCACAAAGGCAAATAACAGAGAGAAAAAAAAAAAATGGTAAAATGTGTTTTGCTCTTCATTTTTAGTCTGCACCTACTTCTAAATTACTTGCTTTCCTAAATTATACAAAAAAGCCTTTTCTCTTTCCAGAGACAGCTTCCGAACCAGACTTACATTATAAGAATTAGCTTGAAAGAAGAATCCAAATATATTTTCACGCTAATTGACCTAACTCCAATGCAACCAATTACATGCTTGTGGTAATAGACGTCTGTCTACGACACTAATGCATAGAAATACTTAAATAAATTCCAGTTTAAAATTTAAGTACAATCAACATATAGACTCAGAAATACAGAGATGTAATATGTTCATCACACAAATGCCTGTCTCCTTTGAGAATCGAACCCGAACGTTACGTTTAGTCGGTGGAGTTAGACTTGTACTCTAGCGTACACGTCTTACTACATTGACCAACCGCGAGGCTCGGGTTCGATTCCCGACGGGGGCAGGCAATTGTTTGATGAACATTTAGATGTCTGCATTTTCCGGGTCTGGGTGTTTATAATAAATTTATTCTGGTATCTATTTAAGTATTTTCATGTAATAGAATCGTTGACTAATATCCATAACACAAGCATAGAATTTGCTTACTTTGTGGTTAGATTTAATTTGTGTAACTTGTCCAGGGATATTTATTTATTTATTATAGTCTAAACCAATCTCGTGGTAAACAGCTGTTCGGTTCGGTTTAGAAGTCTAATACGAACTCATGTCAAACAAATAAATAAATAATGATGATGATTTATATACAGAATGAGGGTAATCATATTGTTATAAGCAATGTACAATTTCCACATATTCCACACCAACATAGTATGCAAATATATGATATCAGATGTTGTGAAGACATAATCAAGCGCAGTAAAATTGCAAAACCGATTCCAACTGTTTTATAACGTTGCGATTTGATTTTTTTTTTCAAAAAAAACCTTGTTTTCGAAATTTTGACGTATCTTGATGACCTCATCATGGAGTCAAGATAAAAAAAGTATCTTCACGCCCATATCCCCGAAGAGGTAGGCAGAGGCACAATCAAGATAAGCGGAAAATACGTACATATCTTCACGCTACGTCCCTTACGGGGTAGACAGAGAGTATCGAGTGCCAGACCTCACGTAAAATGTGTCCACAATTAAGCATGACTCAAAAATCAATAGTCGGAACATGATTAAATTACTACGGAACTACATCGAAATCTTAACCTATCTATCTATAAAAGAACCATCAAAATCGGTTGGCTTTGGATGGAGTAATCGCGTAACAAACATATAAAAAAAGAAAAATCTTTTTTGAAGTCTGATATCTGTCATCTATTAGTCTGTCTGAACTCAAAAAAAGAAACACTGTCCACACACCTGTATTTCCAATCCAATTTGCTCTTATGAAGGTACAAAGAGAGTAGAGGCACATCGCTTATTTCAGTTTCATGTCCTCCAGCTTCTAATAAAAGTACTTTCCATCCTTCGATCTCAGTCAATCTGTTTGCCAGCACAGCGCCTGCTGAACCGCCTCCGATGATCACAAAGTCGTATTCTTCAAGTAAATGCTTTTGGTTGAATGGTCTATTCTCTGGGTCGAAGATATCGTAGTTGAAGTAGGCCATCGTTGCCAGCATCATGGGGATGAAGGTCAACTTGCTCAGCCCCCCAATGGAGAGAGCTGCTTTGATCGCGGCGGTCACAGCTGTTCCGATACCCATTTTGGTTGATATTTAACGCATTTTTCTGGAAACAGATAATCATAAAATTAATATAAGTTTTTATTGTAACATAACAATGTATGTGTGTGTTTATTTGTCTCTAAAACTACAACCTCTAAATTGGTAAAAGTTTTGCGATTATTTGCAAATGTATTGATTATTTTTAGTATTTTTTATGATATGGTAGCGAACATGCGATGTGCCCTAATTAAATCTTCAAAATATAACCATTTCCCATATAGAGTCCATTTATAAGTGCGTTATTGTCTTATGGCCAAGATATTGTATGATTTAGGTCTCGTGTGTAATTCTATTCTTTATTTATTTTATGTGAAAAATTTTGCGAATATGAAAGGGTTTTCGGCCTAACGTACATGTCTACCAAGTACCCTACTCTCCATCTCGTCATCAGGGCGGCAGGAATAGATAAGGCGGTAACCAATTTTGATGATCTTTTTTTAGAAAGATGTGTCATGTTTTCGAGGTAGTCCCAGATTCATTTTATCGTGATCTGCTAGAAGATTTTTGAGCTATTGGGGGTTTCAAGTTAATTTTTCATTATTACGTATATAGAACTACTACGTGGATGCTGATTAAATTTATGTCGGACCATTTCGGAATTATTAAAGGTCTTTCGAAAATAGACTATCAAATCGCTACGTGGTACCTAATGAGATAGGTAGAGTCGGTTTTTGCAGTTTTACTATGCTTAATCATTCTATATTTGTTACGCGATTGTTCGGTCAATAGTGAACAGATTTTGATGGCTTTTTTGGGAATGCAGGTCATATCATCAATTTCATCACAATCCAAAAACTATTTTGTCACTTTGGAATTGAATTGAAATCGGTTAATTGCAGTTTTACTGCGCTTAAGCTATTGAATTTATTGAATGATTGAAGTATTTTTTTTGTTCCAGGTAACATTTACGAGAAGCTGAAATGACACACGACATAAACGACATGTCCGCTAAATACAAAAGACACTCAAGTGGGGAGGGGGGGTTTTATTGGTCCCAAGAGCATCAAAAATTACCACGTAATTTATACAAATGTTTACAACAAAATATAAACAAATGTGTGACCTAACATAAATATGCTGGTGGTGCTGAGACACTCTGTTAAAGGTATAATAGAATAAATTATAAAATCTTAGAGCTCGCCAGATAAATAAAAATATATATTTTACCGAGTATTACCAGATACACGGAAATTGCCTTAGAACCACGACATTTTGGGAAATCACGATCACCGGTACTAAACTGCATAGTATAGTAGAACTATATTATTTTTTAAAGTAGCTAATTTTAATTGCAATTTGTCATGATTTTACATTTTGTAACTGGTTCTAAACCACTTGTTTTTTTTTAAATACACGTGAAACCCAACGCATTAAGTACAGGTTCCTGTACAGCATTGCCATAATAAGTGTTATTATTCAAAATCTAATACAACTAAAGAAAATAGTTCACTAGTAGTAGTAAAGGTAAGCGTTGTGGTTAAAATAATTTTCATACATACATAGTTAACTGATACTGTGAAGCATTTTTCAATTACATACCAATGTTCGGTAACTGATTTTTATAAAACGTTAGGGTTAATATATTATTGTATTTGGTCACACTAGCAGCTCACTCTAGGTTACTTAAAAAGTTTGTAGAGCGCCAGTGCGCTAAGCGAACTTAATAGGTGGGACATGCAACCAGGCACTTTTGGGGTAGTCTACCCCAGGTACTTTTGCTCTCTCCAGAGGGTTTTAACTTTTTAGATGGCATTATAACAAGTTCCTATATGATTTTATCAGAACTCCTTATTTCTTAAAGAGGAACAGAACATGACAGTACAAATATAACAGAAACTATCTCTGTAAGTGTTACAAAATGTCAGCACTGTTTAAACATCTTCACAAGTCAGCCATTAGCCAATCAGTTTCGTCAGAGAACCTTTTCATTCTCCACATTCACACCAGTTACAAGTTATTTATTGGCTTTATTTTTTCGTGACTGTCGAAACATATTTGCTTAGGCCTTTTCTTTCGTCAGTTTTACTTGAGTCCGGTGAAGTTGGAATATCCACGAAATTAGCGATACATTAGCCATTAAGCATCATTCAAACGGTGGTACAAATACACACCCTTCTACTAAGGTGACCTTGGTGGAAACTTTGTAAAAAATCAAAATTTTGATTAAATTGACGTCCCAAACATTCTCACATTTCATATCCAATCCCTTTGCAATGTTACTTTTATTAGAAAATGGGGAGTTTTGTTATAAGATGGCAACCATGATGATAATGATAAAACAGAATGGATTCCTTTAAGAATTTCAATACCAGAATATTGAATAAAGATTTTCTTCTCATATTAATACAGTTTTGTAAATATGTATTTTACATATTGTTTTATTTGTATAACCTTCAAATTTAAATTTGGTTATCTCTATTAATAAGAGCCATTAACTAATTGAATAATAAATAGGCAAAAAATAAAGTCCATTAATTTCATCACTGACAATTACCATTTTTCTTCAAAAGGTGACTAATAATTACGGGACTGTTTTATATAATTTTTATCAACATCCAGCCGTAAACGCGTAACAAACATGACTCTATAAGATACCGGTTTTCCGAATACCGGATTACCGGTAATCTATAAGGTTTAACACCCGGAGTGGACAACAAAGTACAAAGTTGGCAATAGGCTTGTCACCTATCGCATTGGGACTTAGTGTCTTCGGCTAGTCGTGGGTGCCCTAGTTGTACCTCTGCCTACCATTACGGGGTTATGGCCTTGAAGGTACTTATTTATTAATGGTTGCAATTTATAATACAGTCGAAAAGCCAGATTAGGATTCACGTTATCATGAATCGAGGAACTTGTTCCCGTGTTGGTCCGGGCTCCTTTGCATAATAGACCATCTGCCTTCCTGCCAGGCAGCTCGTAAACGGCGAGCATAGGCTTACCGTCACTAACACATCTGACTAGATGGTAGAGTTTTGCAGCGACTCACCTGGATTGGTACCACCGTCTTACCTATTTTTATTCCGGTTCGGAGGATAAGGTTGGCCGGTAAACTTACTTTTGCTCGAGGCTTAACATCCCGGCCACAGGTTAGCAACGATGCATAGGCCAATAATTGTGCAAGTCTATCGGCATCTCTACTTTCCTGAAAGGTATGGACACCGGAACAACACACTGTCATTATGACTGCAGGATGACCCTACCAGGATGAGTAGCAGCACGGCACACTACCACCAGTGGTCTTGTTGGTAATGACCCATTCAACCATTGCTGGCCTCATACTAGCTGTCTGGCAGGAATATTGATGCTTTATTACGTGAGAGACCCAGACCAACACGAGGATTTTCTATAATATAAACTGACCAAAACTGATGTGTTTGTCGGTAGTGAACCCTTCGTTGTCTTTTATTTTGGCCAATATTAATAACCTACCTATAGATAAAGACAGGCCTGCTAGAGTTTTGTTTCTAAGATACTTTTGTTAAGTACTGAAAAATAACAGTGGTTGCTTAGTGACTGACATAAAATAACAATATCTCTTATCTTAAATAGGTTATTAATACTGGCGTTTAGCTACAAAAAAGTGTGAATTGTTATATTTAGTTTCGTTATCTTTGTCTGTGTCTAGCCTACACTTCGTAGATATAGTATTATAAAAAATACTTACAATTAAAAAAGTGTCAAATTCTGGTAAAATTTTGCTATTTGCCAGTTTCTGGTAAGAGCTCGAATATTATTGTGATCTGAAACAAATTTTTATCATTGAGAATGTTGTACTACATTTTATTATTTTATATGATACGTTCTAATTAATGCAACTTAGACTAGCTGACCCGGCAAACTTCGTCCTGCTGATAAAAATTTGATAAAATGTTTTTGAAGTTATACTTCTTCTGCGCGTTAGGAAAAAATGACGAGGGTAAATTTTTACGATGCACGCGCACACCGTCACGAAAAACCGACATGATGAAGTTAGCTATAGATAACATTTTAGTTTTTTGTGATGTTTTTATTAAATATTAAATAAACTTTATTTAACTAAATAATGCATTATAATAAAACTTTTAATGTATTAAATACCTTTTTTCTATGGTTAGTGTCATTTTGTCTACAAATGTAAAATAAGGCAAAAGATAAAATTTTTAAAAAGATTTTTATCTTATTACGCCGAAGAAGTATAACTTCTAACGCGTGTACATAAGTTCACACACAATTTTTTATATATTTTTTCTTAATCAAAGATGTATAAACATTGATTTTTTTTCTTACACAAACTTGCATTCCTGTGACGTAGAAGTATTTTTTTCTAAATGTAATAATGGTGGGAATTTATAATAAAGTCAAAAAGCCAGCATAGGCTACACATTTATGGGAATCCAGACACTTGATATTCCCTGCCTATTACGCAAGAAACCTTTAAAGATATGTGTGAATGCGCATGTATATGTAAAATGGCTTTTACATAATACAATATTCCGACTTGAAAATCGAACACTAGACCTCATGTAATCAGCCCCAATGCCGGACCACCACACTACAGAGGTGATTTAATTTTATTATTTATTTTTATACTATTGCAAGGCAAACAAGCAGACAAATTTCCTGATGGTAAAAAGATCACACCGCCTAGAGAAACCAAAGGAAGTACTGGTGCGTTGCCAACCTGTGGCCGGAAAGGTAGACTACGAACAAAAGTAAGTTTACCGGCTACCTTATCTTCTGAACCGGAACACGTCAACGGTAAGAACGGAACTTGTAGCTGCTGGAATAGGTAGGGGAGTGGTACAAATCCGCGCAAGTCGCTGTGAAACTCTACCACCTGGTAGGATGTCACGGTGCTAGTGACAGTAAGCCCATGCTCGCCCTTTACAAACTGCCTAGCAGGATGGCAGATGGTCTATTCTGCGAAGAACCAACACGAGGAAAATTTAAGTAATATACTACAATTTATATCATGTTTAAATATCGCATGTTTCTTTATATGAATCAGACTTTAGAAAAGGCGAAAGCGAGGTGCAACTAGCCTAACCTTGTTAATTTTAAACTTGATTATAAAATTAATGGCCTGATTAGTAAATCGGATGCTTGTTATTATTTTAACAATCGTAATTGATTTTCTAATTGATTAAGAACACGAGAACTCGATACATTATAAATATTTTTTTATTCGCCTCTGTGGTCTAGCGGTCCGATGTCGGATTTGATTTCTTGAGGTCCAGAATTCGATCCCCGGGTCGGGCAACAAAATGTAATAGAAAATGTGTATTTTAAATTTTCTAATAAAATAACGTTGCCCGTGATTGAAGCGGGCTTTTCTTTTGTACGTTTTAAATTTGTACTTGTGCTTGTATGTTCACGCCCATATCCCCGAAAAGGTAGGCTGAGGCACAAAAAGCGCACCCACGACTAGCCGAAGACACTAAGCCCCACAATGTGATAGGTGGCAAGCCTATCACCAACCGGGCACATCCAACATCCAACCCCGAGAAACGTTATTTTAATTAGAAAATTGAAAATTTCCATTTTATATTATTTTCTTGCCCGACCAGGGAATCGAATCCGGAAACTCAAGAAGTCCGAAGCCAACAAAAAAAATTAAAAAAAAACTTTGTCTTCGGCTGGTCATGGGTGGTTGTGCCTGATGAAGATACTTGACGTGACCCAGGGCTGTAAGTTACTGCAACACATTATTTGATAAAAATCCGTTGAGTTGTTTTTGCGTCAATAGCGGAAAGACAAACAGACATGCCAACAAAAAATTTAATAACCCTCTTTTTCAGGTTCTGTGTCTTGTATATATAATACGGAACATTATTTTAAAAATATTTCATGTACAGGTTTTATTACAGTTTTATTACAGTTTTTTTACATTACTAGCTGTCGCGGCGAACTTCGCTCTACTCGTTTTGTTTGTATGGAAAAACTTAAAATGTTTTTTCTAGTTTCCTCGCAGTTTTTTCTTTCTTCTTATCCTTTAAACCTTCCCTGGATTTTCGCAAATAATTCAAAACCAAAATTACCCAAATCTTTCCAGCCGTTCTCGAGTTTTAGCGAGACTAACGAATAGCAATTGATTTTTATTAATAGTGTTTGTTATGTGGTAAATTTTAAAATTTTATAGACGCTTTACAAATACTTTTTATATGCATATGGAAAAAAAATGATTATCTTATTTTAGTACAAAATATGTGCCAAATTTCAAAAATGTATGTATGTATGTATGTATATATGTTGTATGTTTTTGGTTTGTTAATTAGTTATTTCAATTGATTACTCATGTCAGAACTTTTTTATTCCGTAAAAAAAGGAATGTCTAAAATATTAAAAGTGACAACCCTACGGTTTCAATAGAGCGTAGGTATTATTTTATCAAATAGGCTTAGTTTCTGTACTGTCTCTTACTTATACTTTGTCTATGGAGCCTTTTACCTCAATATAATAATAAATAAATACCCCTGGACAAATCACACAAATTGAATCTAACCCCAAAGTAAGCAAATTATATGCTTGTTTTGTGAGTGTTAGTCAACGATACTATTACATAGAAATACTTAAATAGATTCCAGAATCAATATAATAAACACCCAGACCCGGAAATGCAGACATCTAAATGTTCATCACACAAATGCCTGCCCCCGTCGGGAATCAAACCCGAGCCTCGCGATTGGTCGATTTAGCTAGGCGAGTACGCTAGCCACTCGACCAACGAGGCGAGGAATTAACGGACGGGAACAAGCGCAAAAAGTTACACTCCCTCAAGCATAAAATAACATAATATTGCAAATGTTAATTGTACTTTAGTACTAAG
This sequence comes from Calephelis nemesis, assembly GCA_002245505.1. Lineage (NCBI taxonomy): Eukaryota > Metazoa > Arthropoda > Insecta > Lepidoptera > Riodinidae > Calephelis > Calephelis nemesis. Next base: position 86,714 of record NJDD01001100.1, on the reverse strand, counting down.
TATCATAAAATTTTACAAGAACGCTTATGTAACTAAGTTATGATGTGAATGTTGTGTGTTTACATAAAATCACGATTAGTTTTGTCAAGGTTTCGACTAGCAGTTTGACGCGTTTTCGTCTTTGTGACTTCGATATTACTGTATGGATTTAATCATCCTGAACGATAATTTTGATATTAAACAAACCAGGCCAAAACTATTTTTTATGATACTAGAAGGCAAACAAGCAGACGGATTTCATGATGGTAAGAAAATCACGCCGCCTAGAGACACCTAAGGTGGTAATGGTACGTTGCCAACCTGAGGCCTCTATCAAATCAGGCCAAATATCAGGCCTCATGCAAAAGTAAGTTTACCGGCTACCTTACCCTCCGAACCGGAACACGTCATGACGTTATGGCGGCAGGAATAGCTGATAAGGCGGTGGTACCAATCCGGATGAGTCGCTGCGAAACCCTACCACCTAGTCAGATATGTTACTGACGGTAAGCCTATGCTCGCCTTTTACGAGCTGCCTGGCAGGAAGGCAGATGGTCTATTCTGCAAAGGAGCCCGGACCAAAAAAAATTATGAAATGACGAAAACTTTTACGTTTACGTTATAAAATATGGATAGTCTAAAAAAATTGTCTTAAACTCTGCGTTAATGACACATTAAACTTATGTAACAATTCACGCTCATTTAATGCATGGCTAAAAAATTTTTAGCTTTTGAGAAGGTCTGTTATATCATAATTATGTACGAGTACTAAATGTCACTCAATAGCTCTACATATTTTTGTTGCTGTAAAATTGCAATGTAATAGGAATTCTTGACGGTTGGAATCACCCGGGTAACAAAAAAATAGAAAATGTGTATTTCTAATTTTCTAAAAAAAAATAATGTCGCGATTGGATGTGTAGCCGGTTGGCGATAGGTTTGCCAACTATCACATTGTGGGACTTGGTGTCTTCGGCCAGTAGTGTATGCCCTAGTTGTGCCTTTACATACCTCTTCAGGAATATGGACGTGAAGACACCGATACAGAAGATAGACTGTTGTGATCAAGTCTTTCAACAAAATTGACCTCGGAGGAATTTTCGTTTCAATCTTCCGACTATTATTAAATTTGAATCAAATTTACGGTCCAGAGTTGTAAACTAATGTTTACAACCTATGTTTATAACCGTCTACAATGTCCTTTAGATGTTAGAGAACAAGCATACGGCTCTGGTAGTGGTAAGAGACTACCGTTGCCTATAAACAGCATAAATATTACAGGGTCGCTGTTTAGTGGTTGAGGTGGAAAGCCTATTGAGTGGAGGTCCATCAACCTTAATTAGGCAAAATTGGCGGCGGTGTTCGGTGGTTAGGATAGAAAGACTATTGATTGAAGATCTTTTTCGGTAAAATTGGCATAATTTACGCTCGATAAAACTTAAAAAAGCCTACTTTGATTTTAATAAGTTTGTCATCTGAATACACGAAAGAACTTCCCTTGATTTCCCTAGGATTCTATTATCAGATCTATATTTGGTAGCAACGCGACCATCTCGAAAGTACGTTCTTTCAAACAAACTAATATTTTTCTAATGTCGGTTCAGAAATGACGGAGAAGTCGAATAACATCGTCATTATCAGCCGGAGGACGTCCACTGCTGGACATAGGCCTCCCCCAAAGAGCGCCACAAGTCACGGTCACCAGCCGCTTGTATCCAGCGACTCCCGGCGACTTTGACCAGGTCATCAGTCCACCGGATGGGAGGTCGTCCAACAGTACGTCCTCCGGTTCGGGGCCGCCACTTGAGAACTTTCTTCCCCAGCGGTTGTCGGTTTTGCGAACAACGTGGCCTGCCCTTTGCCACTTCAGCTTGCTAACTCTCTGCACTATGCCAGTCACTCTCGTTCTCTTGCGGATCACCGAATTACGGATCATATCTCGCAGAGAAACACCGATTATAGCTCTCTCCATAGCACGCCCGAATAACATCCAAAAAAATATATTTAAAGTCGGTTTAAAAATTGGTCCATCTGTTCTCTCGTGATGTTATGACCAAGAGAAATAGATATTTATTTTTAAGTATACTTAGATTATCACTATTTTTTTTTATGATATAGGAAGGCAAACAAGCAGACGGATTTCATGATGTTAAGAAATACACGCCGCCTAGAGACACCAAACGTGGCAATGGTGCGTTGCCAACCTGAGGTCAGGATGTTAAGCCTCGAGCAAAAGTAAGTTTACCGGCTACCTTACTCTCCGAACCGGAACACGTCATGACGTTATGGCGGCAGGAATAGGCAAGGTACCAATCCGGGCTAGTCGCTGCTAAACTCCACCACCTAGTCAGATGTCACGGTGTTAGTGACGGTGAGCCTATGCTCGCCTTTAACGAGCTACCTGGCAAGGAAGGCAGGTGGTCTATTCTACAAAGAGGCCCGGACCAACACGGGCTTTATTAATATGAGCAATAATCTGTGTTTCTATAAAGAAATTCTAATATTCGTTCATAATCGTCACACGTTTTACCGAGCCAAGTTACAGGACTAAAAAGTGATATAATTGTCATATTATATTGGTTACTTGACAATCGCATGTGGGAATAAGGTTACCCAACGTGCTACGTGCTGAATGCATATGGTTGCCCAATGAACCTGTTTCAATTGATTCTCATCGGGTAAATGGAAGTGGTGAATACTGTTATGGGATTTTCCGATTGTGATGAAATTCTCGGCCAGTTTTTTCTACGTAAAATGAACGAGATAAATTTAAGGTGTTGTAATTGATTATTTTATGTGATACTAGCGGCCCGCCCCTGCTTCGCACTGGTATAAAATGCACATATCAACCTTCCTCTTCAATCACTTTATCTAGTAAAACCGCATCAAAATCCGTCTCGTAGTTTGAAAGATTTAAGCATACAAAGGGTCATAGGGACAGAGGAAGCGACTTTGTTTTATGCGATGTAGTGAAGACAATTAATTAGTGCACGGCTTTCCTTATAGTAAGAGACAACCTTGATCTATAAACACCATAGATGTTATAGCATCGCTGTCTTATGGACGGGGTGTGGGGCCTAATATACAAATCTACCGTCTACCCTACCCAATGGAGCATAACAATGTCATTATGACAGCAGGGATAGGTCGAGCATGGATCCCTGCTCTGCCAAGCACACACTCTACCATCAGTGAGTGAAGTTGTAATTGAAATATAACAAAAAAAACAGATAAACCTTATAGTAGGATTTCTAGACGGCTGTAAACACTGGTTTGCATTTGTCTTGACGTAATCATTCTTTTAACATAAATAATAATAAATTATCGCCTCTGTTGTGTAGCGGTTCAGTTGTTGGACTTGACTGCATGAGGTCCCGGGTTCGAATCCCGGGTCGGGCAACAAAAAGAAAATTGGGTTTTTCCAATTTTCTAATGAAAAAAAAAATGTTGCTCGTGATTGGAAATGTGCCCAGTTGGCGATAGGCTTGCCGCCTATCACTTTGTGGGACTTCGTGTCTTTGGCTAGTAGTGGGTGCCCTGTGTTGTGCCTCTGCCTACCACTTCGGGGATCTGGGCGTGAAGATACTTTTTAATAATAAATAATAAAATAAATAATTCCCTACAAGTTTACCTTTGTTGGAAAGCTTGTTTAGAAACCTTTAAGATATTCCGTAAAACTCTCATTTTATCTGCATTTTCCCTACTTTCAGGCTGATTTGATTTATTTGATTCTCGCATCCACAAAGTGCGTCACTTACCGTCCTATTAATAAACGTGGAAGTAGGTGTAACATTAAGTTGATATTATATTCTGTATCACAGTGTAATAAAGACTATAATACTAGGCTAAACCTTAGCGTAATTTACGCCGTGTTTATAAATAAGACAGTTGAGGTATATATATACACTCGTGAGCAAAAAAATCGACTCAGCACGCATACTCGCGGTTAAAACCTTCTAGCAAAAAATCTAAAGCTCTAATTCAATTTCTGATTTTAACATCGCCAAGCTGTTAGTTTTAGCTTTAAAATGAGTGGTCTAGCTTGTTATAAAATTAATTTTGTTGACAAAGAAAAAATAATTAATGATAGAAGTTCTATCCAATGAAACGAGGTGAAAATTAAAAATGAGAAAATACCAGCTTAAATACGTCAAAATTATAATTTTTATATTAAAATGAACCTATCAACATTTAGTGTTGCCCCCCCTGGCCCTAATAACTGCTTCCAATCGCCTCTTCATCGAACCAATTAACTTTTTAATACGATCTTGTCCCAACCTACCCCATTCTTCAATCAGCGCCTCTTTGAGTTCTAATTTCGTGGTTGGAGCGGGATTTATAGCCCGGACTTTTCTTTTTAGATGATCCCACAAATGTTCAATAGGGTTTAAGGCCGGGCTACGCGCTGGCCAATCCATAGCGGCAATTTCAACCTCTTCCAAGTACTGCCGGACGGAAGCTGCAGAATGTGGACGGGCATTGTCGTGCATGATAACGAAGTTTTCGCCGATAAAACCGGCATAGGGAACGACGTGATGCACTAGAATTTCTTCTATGTATCTGTTTGCCGTCAATCCCCCCGATCGACCGCCAGTTTCAACAAAAACCAACTCTGTTTTTGCCTCCATTGAAATGCCCGCCCACACCATCCAGGAACCTCCTCCAAAAGCCACATTTTCCTTAAAGCAGCACTGCGCAAATCTTTCTCCAGGTCTTCTGTAGACACGTCCTCTTCTGTCGCTACCATGCAAACACACTCTGCTTTCATCTGAGAAGAGGACGGAGCTCCACTGTGCGTCAGTCCAATCAATGTGTTCTCTAGCAAATCGTAAGCGGGCTGCTCGATGGGCTGGGGTCAATTTGGGGCCAGTAGCTGGCCTTTTTGGTTCAAGGCTAGCTGCCTTAAGTCGTCTTCTGACTGTCCAACCACTCACAGCCACTCCTCGCGTTTCTCGGAGCTCTTGTTGGACTTGAACGCCAGTGAGGGCTCGATTTCTCAGCGATGTGCTCACAATGAATCGGTCATCTCTGTCCGATGTGCACCGTTTCCTTCCGGAACCGGGTCTTCGGTTAAAGTTACCGGTCTCCTGGTAACGACGATACACTCTGGAAACTCTGGACGATACAGACTGGCTCATGTTCAGCGTACGTGCCACATCACGCTGACTCTGGCCTTGTTGCAGTAGGGTGACCGCTTGAGCAGCTTCATCACTTGTTGTGTCCATTTTCAGGTGGAATTCTTGTTCGTAGATAATGAAGATGTGTATCGGTTGACGTTTGACGGCTAACTGATAAGGGTGGGTCAGGTAAATGACCTTTTATATGGGCCAGGAACCCTTAATTAGCACTATTGTAAGCGTGCATAGAAAGGGTTGTTATTGATAAGAGCATATTGTTGGCTTATCTGAGCAATAAATACCACAATATTTACATCATTACAAAGCTAACAATAGTAGCTTCAATATTTTACTAAGAAAAATATGTTTTGTCGCTTAGTTTTTTTGTCGGTGACTTTTGATTGCAGGTGTGTCACCTGAGTCGATTTTTTTGCTCACGAGTGTATATATATATAAAAGAAAGTCGTGTTAGTTACACTATTTATAACTCAAGAATGGCTGAAGCGATGTTGCTGAAAATGAACAGAGAGTAGTAGCTTGAAATCAGGAGACAAACTTAGGATATTTTTTATCTCGTTCGACTGCGAGGAAACCACGAAATCTAACATTTTAATGTTCCCATGCAAACTGAACGGGTGAAACGAAGTTCGTCGGAACAGCTAGTGATTAAATAATTTAGGCACAGTTAAATTCTTAAAACCGACACCAATTTCATTACATACATTTTATGTTTTTCTCGAAAAAAAAATTGAATCTATAATTCTTGCGTGGTATGAATTTCTCACCATCAGGAAATCCGTCTGCGTGTTTGCCTTCCAATACCATAACAAAGAAACTTGGATTAACACTGAGGATAGTTTTTATACCTCAAAAATGTTGTTGGACAGTTAATCACGCGGGCAACGCCGCGGTCAAGAGCTAGTATATCATAAATCACGAAAAGCCACTTCAACGTGTGCACGAATTCGTGGCAACAGCTAGTTCGTCTTAACTTTAATGTATTATTGTAGATCTCAGTCATTTTAGTCTACAGTAGTGTTTCCCAAACATTTTTCTGTCATGGCCCGGTAATTTTCAAGCTGCCCCTTCGTGAACCACTTGACGCTTCTAAGCAAAAACTGTATCCGTTAAATTATTTGCGAATGTGGATGGATGTAGGTACCCGGGGAGACCAAGGCGACATTTCACGATCAGATTAATCGGATATTATCCGAGGGTGGTGTCAAGAGTCTCCGAAACCGGCGTGTTTAAATGAAAAGGGTAATGAATGTGAAGGAAGCAAGACAGGTTTGTCAGGATCGTGAGGTCTGGCACTCGATACTCTCTGCCTACCCCGTAAGGGACTTGGCGTGAAGATATGTATGTATGTATTTTACTTACATTGTTTACACTAAAAACTTTGTCGAACTTTAAATCGAGCTACAAAAAACCCGTTTAAAATTTCCGCACGGTGAGATGTAGCTTGAAGTTTTTTTGTCTCTGTCAACCGCTATCGAATGTTGCGACCATGGCCCGTACCATGAGCTTACGGCTTGTCAAGTTTACTATACTCGCTACCGTCTCGGGAAATTATTTATATGAAAACTTTGAACAGTGCCTCTGTTGGTAACTAAGAGAAACACAATTTTAGACCAAAAGTGTCATAGATTTTGACAAGTATACCGAACGTAGTCTATACCAACTCATGGTAAAGGCTCTGGTATTTAATTTAAATGGTCGCGAACCGGCATTTGGGAAACACTGATCTACAGTATAAGTGAAACGTATCGTAGTAACTGACATCTCTTCTTGTATTGTGACATACTTTTGCAACTAGCGCATTAACTGTTACGGTTAAGTTTTGGCTCCATATTGCGACATAATCACTTTAATTGATGTAGGATGTTCTGAGGACGCTCGTGACATGAATAGTTTTGCACGAATTCCATGGGCCTAATGGTTAACCTTGCGCAAGTATACGCATTCATGCGCGTATTTTTTTTGTGATGATTTAGCGAAAAAGCACCTCCTGCTGATGGTAAGAGATAACCTTGGTCTTTAGCCTTGCACAAGTTCACGCATTCATGCGAGTATTTTTTTTTTGTGATGAGTCAGCGAAAAAGCACCTCCTCCTGACGGTAAGAGATAACCTTGGTCTTTAGCCTTGCACAAGTTCACGCATTCATGCGAGTATTTTTTGTGATGAGTCAGTGAAAAAGCACCTTCTGATGGTAAGAGATAACCCTGGTCTATAGACACCATAGATGTTAAAGATGTCAGATATGAGTACGAAAGCGTTTTTCAAATAATCCAAGTACTGAATGTACATAATATAATCTTCTAAATTTTTGTTATGAATATAAAAATGTGTTTTTATGGGAGAGGTCAGCGAACAAGCACGAACGTCTTCTGATAGTAAGAGATAACCTTGGTCCATAGATAACAGATGTTACAGATGCGGCGCTGTCGTTATGTTAGCCTTGCATCTACCAGCTACTCTACCCTCCGGACTGGAACATGACAGTCATTATGGTGGCAGGAATAGATAAGATGGTGGGTCCCTGTCCCTACCCGGGCAAGTTGCTGTAAAGTACTCTACCGCCAGTACCAGTATTTGTCTTTGGATTTAAGCTGAACCATTTGTAAAGAGCACAGCTTGACGCGCAATACCTGTTTCTGATTTTGATATGAAAACTTCTTCATCAGCGTTGTGTGCTTTCCGTGATGTGTGAAAAATGTTAAACTCGCGTCCGTCACTCGATGTGTGAAAAGTTAACGTGACCTGATCAAATATTCTTAAGGTGAAGGGAGAATTAAACCATTGTATGTTGTCACCGCATTTCATACTGTGGTTTTTCTTTCGCCAGCCGGTGTATCTCCAGGCTAGCTTGCAAGGCCGCGGACCGCAACGCACGACGTACATTTTCATTTTGTTGTTGAAGAAAACCAATTAAATTAATATTGTATTTTGTAACATAAATGATAACATTTATTTTTATGGAAGAAATTCGTGCAAAGTTATTTCTTAATTTTGAATACACAACCTTTATATTTGAGTTTATTTCTGCCGGCTTTCTCAGATTGCAAATCTTGTATTAATGATATTAATCTATCATATCTTTAGCATGTTTGTAAGTAATTTTCTTGAAAATAGGAAAAAAAAATTAAGCTATAAAAAACAAAAAGATGCCATCGAACGACGAATAATACTGTTAATACTAAAATTCTATTGTGTTCGTCGAAAAAAACCAGGTTGTTACGCCTTTGTGGTCTGTGGCGATCCAGATGTTGGACTTGACTTCATGAGGTCCAGGGTACGATTCCCGGATCGGGCAATAAAAAGAAAATATGTTTTTTCCAATTTTCTAATAAAAAAAAAGTTGCGAGATTGGATCTGTGCCCGGTTGGCGATAGGCTTGCCACCTATCACATTATTGGTCTTATTGTCACCGGTTGGTTTGGGTGCCTTGCTTATGGCCTCTACCTACCTTTTTGATGATATGGGCATGAATATACTTAGTCATTTCACAAAAATAGAGAAATGCAACTAAAATTGTTTAAGCGTACTGAAATGAAAATACTTTAAAATGACTTAAAATGAAATAAATTCAACAATCCTAGTTGTTTTAAAGCAATTTTTAATAGTGACAGACAAATTGAGCGCAGTTGTGTAAATCATAGTTATTTTTACAGAAAATCTTTGTTTTACCTTTTCGTACCAATTTAGCCTTAAGATTATTATAATCGTTACCCGTTGGTATAAGCACAGCCATACCAAATTGGGAAACAATTTTAGCAGGTATTTTGACTATTCTAGCCTCAGAAGCCGATGTGGTGGTAGATGTCTACTCTGCAAGTTGTTGCAAAGTGCTTTGGTAGCAATGGTTTTGTCGGCAATGACCTGTGTACATACAGTACGTATATTAAATAACGGTTAAACATAATTTTCAAAATGTGTTATCTTTTCCTTTCTCTACATTAGGTATAATATTGAGCCATGCTTAAGGCGTATCTTCGAGTACGCTAGTACGCACTACTTCAACCACCGTGTGCGTGGCGGTTTTGGTGTAAGATATTACTTAATATGTTGTTAAAGAGAATAAATAAATTTTCCCCGTGTTTGAAAACAAATTCATATTTGAAAGGGGTACGAGTGTTTTGGCGCCATGGAGAGAAAAGATGGTCGAAGTTTTTTCATAATTATTGAATTTCGTGTTTATATTGAGTGAAATTAGTCAATTTTGCTGGCATTGTGTTCAGTGAAAGCGCACAAATCAAATAATCATGAAGAAATTAGCGTATCGAGTATTTCCTCGTTGCCACTAAATCTCACTAGCTCTATATGAGCTTGAGTTATGGAGCTACCGATTTGCCCAAGACCCTGACATGACTAATTGACGACTTATGACTAATTGACGACTTATGACTAATTGAATCACGATTTTGGTAAATTTGATGCAAATTTCTACTTGATTAATGGCAAAATGCTAACGCCAATGCCAAACCATAAAAAAATAAGAAAAAAGAAAGGGGTTCAACCAGTATGGCGGTTACATTATAGAGACAATATATTTTTCATTACCTCATACGATTGCATAATATTGTATGTCAATTTGAGGTATCCCCCTGTAATGATCTTAATTCGTTTACTTTCATGGGTTATGTAATAGGGTTGCCAAAACGTGTTACCAATTAGCATCATAAAAACGACAAAACCCCTTATTATTTTTTAATCTGTAATCAGCGCGTATCATATTTGTAATGGCAACATGATTACACGGTATTGTATTTTTTAAAATTCTTCAGCCAAATTTTGCAAAAGTGTTGAGCGTGATTTCGTTGATTGCTGTTTGTAAGTTAAGAGATTTGTTTGTCCGTCCTAAAACCTATGGTTAACATGTTTGTGAGACATGATAACTTTTGACAGATGGTCCAATGAGGATGTGTATTTTTTTGTTTGAAATCTGACGTATTAGAGAATAGAGATGGTTCTTAAGCATTATCCAGACGGTTGTAAACACGCCGCAATCACGCCTTCCGCGAAAGTGATCTTGGTGGAAACTTTGATACAAAACAAAATTTGGATTTAATCTACGTTCCACACGGATGCAAACCAATGTTTTGATCCGTGTGGAAATAAAATAAAGATTTTGTTGAAAATTTTTGATTTCTAGTATTATGTTTCTATTGAAATAATATTTGTCTCTGTTTTGCTATTCTTTAAAATCTTTTATTTGTAAGGGCTATTCCCAGCAGTAGTCTTGAGTACTATTAAAGTCAAAAATAAGTCCAATTACAATAGTATACTGTTGGAAATTTTAGAAGGTCCTATGAAAAACTTCCGACTTTATTATCAGACCAGCTCTATCTTTATAAATATATAAATAAATCCCCATTTCTCGTGGTCATCGCGTCACGCGTAAACGGAAGGACAAATTTTGCTAATTTTTTTTGTTATGTTAGTTGTTGTCAGAAGAAGGTTGTTATGAAAGGAAAACCGGGAAAATAGCAAGGAAAATAAAAAAAATGCTTTATTAATGTCAAGCTATACGAAGTTTAACGGTTAAGCTAGTATTGAATAATTTTGCGTTATGCATTTATACATACAAGGTTTCATCTAAATCGGTATCCGTGAAGTGGATCAAATGTAACTTAAAAATCCCACCCGGAGTATCATACATTACAATGTAAAGATAAGCATTACAATATATGTATACATAAAGCGTATCTTAACGCCCATATCTCGTAGAGATTGACAGAGGTACAACCAGGGCACTCACGACTAGCCGTTCCACTATGTGATGGGCTGCAAGCCGGTCCAACTACGCACATATCCAACTATCCAATCCCGGGCAACATTATTTTTATAAGGAAATAGAAAATAATCATTTCTGTTTTTTTTACTGGCCGATCCTAGGCTCAAGCGCGGGACCTCAAGAAATCAAGAACCAAGATGGACTATTAGACAAGAGGCATTTTTTAAACATAACTCTTGCGTACTCGCTTAAATGAAAACCAATAGTTTATGTATTACCAGCAGTTTCACGCAGCTTCACCTGCATGACTTGGTTTTTACTGCACCGATTTTGATGAAACAAATCCTATGTCACTCAATGATAATGTAGCATTCTAAGAGTGAAAGAATTTTTGAAATCGGTCCAGTAGTTTCGGAGCCTATTCATTTCAAACAAACAAAAAATCAAACATTTCCTCTTTGTAATATTCTAGTATAGATGAATATAGTAGATTCCCTTATATGTATTTTTGTTAGGCAACTTTTTCTCTAAAAATGTAAGTTTGCATAAGTTAGACGATTACATTAATATCATTTTAAATCAATGTGTAGTATTTTCTACCTTCTCGTCTATACGTTATGGTATAGTTTAAAGGTTGGTTTGTTAATGTTGTATGTTAAAATTATGGTATGTTGTAATTTGTGAAGCCATCTTGTTGATTGATGTTGTTGAGTTTAATAGTTTAAGATTTGAAAAGTTATACTTTTTTACTAATGTTAATGTGGTAAATTAAAAAAACATGTGAGTAACTGTTTGTTTTTCTGTGGTCCAGCCTCTGTGGTCTAGCGGTCCAGATGTGGGACTTAATTTCATGAGAGTTCGATTCCCGAATCGGGCAACAAAAAGAAAAAGTGATTTTTCTATGATTTTCTAATAAAAAAAATGTTGCTCGGGATTGCATGTGTGCCCGATTGACAATAGGCTTGCCACCTATCTCATTGTGGGACTTAGCGTTTTCGGCTAGTCACGGCTGCCGTGGCTGTTTCTCTTCTTTTTCTTCGGAGATATGGGCATGAAGATACTTTTATTTTTTTTACTCATCATTTTGTGTGATTGGTTATAAAATTAACGCTTTCGAGGGAATCATTTTGGATATAAAAAATCCACAATCACATTAAAAATAAATAACATTGATTCTTTGCGATTTGAAAGGACTGACAAACATACATACATTCGCATTTATAGTATTAATATGGATTTTCTTTATACCTTAAATATCGTTAATGATTTATGGAAGTCAAAGGTGTATATAATTAGGCCACCATTTATAAAGTTTGAAATAAAAAAGTTTTTGATTTATTACATTACAAATTGCCTCTAAAGTTTTGCGATTAGATTTTGGCAGAGACAACATGAAGCTTCGGGTTCGATTCTTGAGTAATTCAAAATATGGTTTATTAATTTTCTAATATTACAAACCGGGATTGTACAAGTGTCCGGTGAATTGTGCAATCACGTTCAGCTTATCATAGGTTTAGGCTGCCTTTGCCTTTTATTTCAGTAATAAGGGCGTAAAGATACTTACTAATTACATTACTGATTACGGTCTATATGTAAATTTAATAATAAAATAAAATGATTTACAATTAAATTTGTTTTATTCATTTCCCGTGATAGCATTTTTATACTTAGCT
>NJDD01001100.1:57772-69545 GCA_002245505.1 Calephelis nemesis | reverse complement strand
CAGCAGAGTAACAAACAATATGGCGATTCTAGACTAGTGGCGCTCGGCGTTTGAAGACGCACGGAAGTGCAATTGCTATCTCTTTTTGACACATACGATGTCAACATCAAAATTATTGAGAGAGGTATAGGTTATTTATTCAACTTAAATGTGATCCATCTAGGGGATACTTTATCTGAGCGTAGAACGTTCATGCCAAACAAAACGTGACGTCGGCGATAGACGTTAGACGTCTGACAATTGACAAATAACAAATTTGATATTGACGTGTTTTAAGTCGTGTCGTCATAGACAAAATTTTGTTTTTTCATACAAATTCGGTCATTACCCTTCGTTTACACGATATCGCTTCAAGTTATGATTGTTCTAGCTTTATAAAAAAACGATAACGTTTTGAAACGAAACGACCGTCCAAGCGAAACGACGCGATCGCGCCGAGACGAAAGTGCACATTCTAACCCCTCTGACCTGTTCGAAAATTCGTAAGACGGCGCAGGACGCTTGCGCGAATGTTCGTGTTGATAGTACTTTCTAACTGATCATTAAAGTAATTCGTGCAAAACTATTCCCTAACCATTCCAAAATGTCAAAAATGCACAACGTTAATATTCAAGTTTTCACTTCTGCCGGCTTCCCCGGACTGCAAAAGTGTTTTTTTAGTATATTTACATAAACTGTTAGTTGTAGGATAACAGATTATTTGAATTTAAACCGATTATGTTATTATGCGAATCTAAACCGAGCTTATGTGAAACAGTTGTTATAAAGAGATAAAGTTTAAATTAAAATTAATTAGCGTTTTGGAAACTGGTTGTTAGAGTTATGTTGGATAATTTTATGAAGTCAGTGCTGCCTCTGTGGTCTAGTGGTCCTTTGTCAGCGTTGGTATGAGTTCTCGAGTTCGATTTCCAGGTAGGGCAACTAAAAATGTTATTATTAAATTTTCTAATTAAAACATAACACCCAGAACTAGACAAGTGCCCGTAAGGCGAAAGATTTGTCACCTATCAAATTAGGAGACTAAGTACTTTCGGATAATCGTGGGTGGTTGTACTTTTGCCTAACTCCTAAAGCCTTTCGTCACAAAGTGTGAAGTTACTTTTTTATGTAGTAATAAATAACACTTAATGTAAGTGGTACAAAACTGTTTAACATTTTTGATTTTTTTACAACATAACTTTAAGTTTTATTTGGTAATTTAGATAAATTGAAATTATTTATATATGTAAGCCATATTTTGATTTCTTTTTATTTAAAAATATTAAAAGTATAACAGATAAAAGTTTGTCAAAGCAGATATACAATGCGGATGTGGATGGATACAGGTAGCCGGGCAAAAAATGCTATTTCCTACTAAAAACAATGTTACCAGGGATGTGATTTATACCCGGCTGGCGATAGGATACCCATCTCATTGTTGTTCTTAATGTCTGCGGTTAGTCGTGAATGCCCTGGTTGCACCTCTGCCCACTCCTAGGATATGGGCGTGTATGTATTTGTTTTAGATACGCATAAAGGTTGAGTTAAAAAGTGTCGAAACCTTTCCTGTTGCAAAGACACCCATTTAAAGTGGTAATAAGAAATAAGGAAACAATTAACTCAACATGTGTAAAGGTCCAGGAATATTTATTTGTTACTAGCTGCTATCTTGGCGGTCTTTGTTCCACCCATTTAGTTTGTATGGCAAAAAATATTTTTTTCTCTATTTCTCCTGCAATTTTCCCAGTTGTTCTCTTCATAAGAACTTTGTCCTGGCAACAACTAACACAATACAAAAAGAATTAACCAAATCGGTATAGCCGTTCGGAAGTTATGCGCTTATACATTCAGCGAATCATTCTTATATTACATAAGATTACTAGCTGACCCGGCAAACGTTGCTCTGCTATTTTTTTATTGTGATTTTACTATAAAAAATTCGGGGTGATTCACCCTCGTCACTTAGGTGTATGAAAAATAGATGTTGGCCGATTTTCAGACCTACTCAATATGCTCACAAAATTTCATGAGAATCGGTCAAGCCGTTTCAGAGGAGTTCAATCACGCACACCGTGACACGAGAATTTTATATATTAGATAGATAGGTTGGTTATATTCTTATATCCTGGTATACTAATTTTCGTATACGAATATACCGCCAGGGTGAAAAAAAGGTTTTGTTTATTCATCCCACTTCAAAACCATGTAAAATTATTTCAAGAGACCTTTAGAATTTCATAACTGATTGGTCATAATACGTTATACAACCGCCTAGGCGTCAGGTCAAGAAGCTTTTAAAACAAGCTTTTATTTAACCTGTAATGTGCTTAACTTTTGAATTACAAAATAAACTTAAATGTCAGATTTCCAAGAGAACTTCACACTGAATGGTAACAAGACCTAGATTAAAAAACAGGAGTTACTGGGGATTTGTAATTAATCTTATTTTTTTATAATATTGGAAGGCAAACAAGCAAAGGGATTTCCTGATGGTAATAAATTCGCGCCACCTCGAGACATCAATGGTGGTAATGGTGCGTTTGCAACCTGAGGCGGAGATGTTATCCCTCGAGCAAAAGTAAGAAAACCGGCTAACTTATGCTCCGAATCGGAGCACGTCAACGGCAAGTGCTGACCTTAAATAAGGTGGTGGTACCAATCCTGGCGAATCGCTGCGAAACTCTACCACCTAGTCAGGTGTCACGGTGCTAGCGACGGTAAACCTATGCTCGCCTGTTACGAGCTGCTTGGCAAGAAGGACAAGGACCAACACTGGCAAACATTTTCTTTACTGACCATTACGTGGTAGCTTTTGCTTTCAGTTTTTCCAGTAATTTTTATGACTGATGGTTAACCTAACGTAAATAGGTAACTGGTGTTTAAATGGAATTCATGACTGACGCTTGCATGACTGTAATAGATGCCTTTTATGCATTAAATACAAACAAGTAGCTGTATTTCATATTAAGTTTTTTTATGATATTGGAAGGCAAACAAGCAGACGGATTTCCTGATGGTAAGAAATTCACGCCGCCTAAAGACACAAAAAGTGGCAATGGTGCGTTGCCAACCCGAGACCGGGATGTTAGGCCTCGAACAAAAGTAAGTTTTTTTTATGTTATAGCAAGGCAAACAAGCAGACGGATTTCCTGATGGTAAGAAATTCACGCCGCCTAGAGACACCAAAGATGGTAATGGTGCGTTGCCAACCTGAGGTCAGGATGTTAGGCATCGAGCAAAAGTAAGTTTACCGGCTACCTCCCCTCCGAACCGGAACACGTCATGACGTTATGGCGGCAAGAATAGGTAAGAATAGGTAAGTTGTATGGGACTCTATGGATCTTTAGTAAAATGTCAATGTATTTTAGACCTAATGTGCAAGTCAACTAATAGCGGTAGATCCTAACCCGGAAAATTTTTTCCCGCCAGCACTGTACTTCCAGTTGCCTTATTGCTAATAACATATTTAATCTTTGATCGCTGTTAGCTTTGTTAATAGTGCACCAGGAAATGCTATCGACATGTTTGATAATAAAAATTTGCATCTTCTGTTTCATGTAATTTACAAGTGGTAATGCTCTGGGTAGTCCAGCGGTTCAGTTGTTGGACTTGACTGCATGAGGTCCCAGGTTCGAATCCCGGGTCGGGCAACAAGAAAGAAAATGGGGTTTTTCGAATAAAAAAATGTTGCTCGGAATTGGAAATGTGCCCGGTAGGCGATAGGCTTGCCACCTATCACATTGTGGGACTTAGTGTCTTCGGCTAGTCGTGGGTGCCCTAGTTGTGCCTCTGCCTACTCCTTTGGGAATATGGGCTTGAAGATACGTGGTAATTATATAAAATGACTAATGTGTAATGTGAGAGCCTAATTGGTTAAAAAATATTTTCACTATCTCTATGAATCAAGACAATGGAGATAGTGGGATGCGCCGGTCTATTCTGTAACATATACCCTCAATCACAAACACTTCTTTAAATTAAATGATTTTTTTAAATATTGTTGCATTCGCCGTATTGGTCCGGGCCTGCTAAGTAGAATAGACCATCTGCCTCTCATAAATCAAAATAAGTCATCACTAACAAGACCACTGGTTGTAGAGTGCTATACAGCAGCTTGCCCGGCTAGAGATCCACCTCCTCACCTGTTTCTGCCGCCATAATGACTCTATCATGTTCCGACTCTAAGACCCAAATGCACCATACGCTTAGCATTGGCTACTGACTACATGTCAGCGACGCACCTATAACATCTATGGAGACTATAGGCCACGGTTATGTCCTCCCACCTGGATAAGAGATCGTGATATTTTATATCAGTTGCCTGGCAACCGCTGTTGTTTTTCAATAGTAAACAAAAATATTTTAGCAACAAAACTCAAGAAGGCCTATCTTTATCTTTAGATAGGTTAATATCAATGACCTTTAGTCGCCTCCGTTTGGGCTTAGACATGGGTTATGTTATTAATAAACATTAGCTAGAGAATTTTATTTTTTATTTAGCATTAACTAACTTATGGTCTTTATGACAGTGTGAAATAAACTAAAAATATCAACTTAAACCTTGAGGCACTACTCTATGTTTATTAATAAGATGTTAATGTTTATATGTCCTATTCTTTAATTTGAACATTTTATAACCTCATCGTATTACTGAATCCATGCGAAATATTTATACTATAATATTTCTTCTCCTGTCTAGCTAGATTTGGAAACGGTGTCAGTTCACGGTAGATAGAGTTAATCCTGGTTGCCGGGAAGTTTGTTTTGCCGTTTCTTCTCCTGACTGGCTAGGTTTCCCAACGCAGGTAGCTTATGGTAGTTAGGGTTAAAACTAATAACATTTTATGACATGATACTATGTTATAATTCTAAATAATAAATTTGTATATGTTTAAATATCTTTACTCACCACAATGTGGTAGAATATGTTGGTATAAACAAATATTTTTGTAACAACTTTTAACACACATATTCAGCAACTACATAAATTTCATTTTCTATTTTCAAATACAATACTATACTATATTATACACTATCCATACTATTACTAATATTTTAAATACGAAAATCTGTCTTTTTGCTCTTTGAGAGCTAAACCACTGAGCCGATTTTGATGAAATTTGATATGCATATAACTGAAGATTTGAGTTCAAAGTAGGCTATATTTTTCAAAAATCAACCCCTTAAATGGCTAAAATAGGGGGCGAAATTTTATATAAAAAACGTAAATACGTAGAGTATTTTGACAAAAAAAAGACAATAGCTAGTATTAAATAAATTTTAACAGATTAGATTAAGAACGATACTTATAACAAAGTGAAGATGTTACCTTAACAAACATAAAATAAACAACACAAACACTTTCACTTCACGTGTGCGAGCCGTACCACTAATTATAACTTAAAACCTGCGCCTGCGCAGCTCGGTTGTTGAGGCATTACTGAGCCAAAGCTGGTTGTGTTTGGCAATATAGAATAAGGGTCAATGTTGGAAGTTGGCCCCATGTGTAAGGTGCACCTTACCGCATTTTTTTATGTCTAATATAGCGTAGGATTGAAAAGTGACAGCTCTCTTATTTGTAAAAGGTTGTGTAAAAAGTTTTTGTTAATAACACTAGAGTCTAGAGTCAACTACCTTGGTAGTTAAGTGCCAAATACGTCAACAGGTAATATAGGCAATGTCTTCATATACGGCCAATGTTAATAACCTATCTAAGATAAGAGATCAATCTATTTTAGATCATATGCTAAGTTATTTTTCAATATTTAACAACAATATCTCAGCAACAAAACCCTGAAAGGCCTATCTTGATTTGTAGATAGGTTATTAATGAAGGCTTTTAGGCAGTAATAATATTCTATCTATCTATACTTATTATGAAACAGTAGAATTAATTCTAAACATCTGTACAATCTGTACATTACTTTTAAAAAATCGCCTCTGTGGTCTAGCGGTTCAGGTGTTGGACTTTACTTCATGAGGTCCCGTGTCCGATTCCCCGGGTCAGGTATCAAAGAGAAAATTTTGTATTTTTCAATTTTCTAATTAAAAAAATGTTGCTCGGTTTTGGATGTATGCCCAGTTGGCGATAGGTTTCCCACCTATCACATTGTGGGACTTAGTGGCTTCGGCTAGTCGTAGCTGCCCTCTAATCATCTCTTCGGGGATATGGGCGTGAATATACTTTCAATTAATTATTAATTAAAAAATAGCGAGTTATACGCTTAACACCTCGGCCAATAGATATCGTTGCACCTACAACATCTATGGTGTTTATAGGCCACAGTTGTCTTATCATCAGGAGATCCGTATCCTTGTTTGCTATCTTATCACATTATTTTTTTTATGATGTTGGAAGGCAAAAAAGTCAGACGGATGTCCTAATGGTAAGAAATTCACGTCGCCTAGTGGTAGTAATGTTGCGTTGCCAACCTGTGGCTGGGACGTTAGGCCTCGAGCAAAAGTAAATATACCGGCTACCTTATCTTCCGAACCGGAACACGTCAACGGCAAGTGTCGACGTTATGGCGGCAGGAATAGATAAGGCAGTGATACCAATCCGGGGGAGTCGCTGCGAAACTCTACCACCTAGTCAGATGTCACGGTGTTAGTAACGGTAAGCATGTGCTCGCTTTTTACGAGCTGCCTGGTGGGACGGTAGATGGTCTATCAATCCTACAAATAAGCCCAGACCAACACGGGGAAAATCGTCCTCATAATCAAGTAACAAACAATAATAAAATGTAATAGTCAAATTGATAACTTGTTTTTAGTCTGTTAAAAAATAATTAACAAATTTAATTAGTTATTTGCTTCTTCAATACTTACACAACAGGGAGTACGTATACGTGCGGATGTGCATGGAAGGTTCAAATTAAAACAAATTTCTAGCTTAATTTAATATACTTTAATGACCTGTTTAAATAATTACCCGGCATTTAAATAATTACATTAGTAATTTCCTATTATACTTACATAAAGTTACATTAGCTAATTATTCTCAATATCAATGTTGCTGACTGTTTTGGGAAACTCCGAAACTACTAATCCGATTTTAATCATATTTTTTATTATCTAATTTGGTATATCTTAAAAGATTGGATATAACGAAATTACGTTATGTATTTTGATCAAACACAAACATCTATTCCATAGATTTTAGTGAAATATCTTCAACGCAGAGACATGCGAGTAGACAGACATGTTATATAGACCATAGAAGATCAAACCATAATATGAACGAAAACGTGTGACCAAAATCACGAAAGATGATTTTGAACACGACAGCAGTAAGCGGGGACACGAATTGGTGGCAGAAATATGTAGTGACATAAGATATAACTCTTATGTGATCTGACATTGCTTCGTGAGTAGATAATGAGGTTGTTTTATACCACCAAAATCACGATAGATGATTTTGCTCGCTCTCGCTCATTGCTGTCGTGTTTCAGTTTGAAGATTAACGGATAACGGATAGTTGTTAAACTAACTTATGCATTTTTACCATCTTAGCCTCCGGTCGACAACGCAATATAAAACTGTTTGATATTCATATGTTTGGCATATTCGACGTATTTCCTAATATCTGAAAATCCATCTGCATACACATCTCCCAGTAATATAAAAATACATGCATTTAGTATGTTCTGTTGAAAGTACTTGGTATACTCCCTTCCTAATTTTGTTAGAAAATTGCTCAAAACATATGTCTGTTTGTACGTGCTTTACCTTTGGAACAAGCGAGAGTGACCTTGTCATAGATTTTACAGCTAGTTTATAGATTAATGAATAATTTATAGACTATATATTTTATTAAAAACGTGATATACAGGTTTCTGAATTAGAACGTTGAGCTTGAATGCTCGATAGAAGGAGGTTATATACATTTGGAATGCGCCTTCTACGAGACGTAAATTTAATTCAGACTTTTTTTCATCAAAGTTAATATGTTAATATTGAGTTTTGGCACCATCGAGAGAAAAGATGGTCGAGGTTTTTTCATAAATATTGAATTTCGTGTTTATATTTAGTGAAATTAGTCTATTTGGTAGCATTTTGTACAATTTTGTTCAGTAAAAGTGAACAAATGAAATAATCATGAAAAAATTAGCGTAACGTGTATCTCCTCGTTGCCGACAAATCTCACTATAAGAGCTTAAGTAAGGCCACCGCTTTACCTAAGACCCTGACATGACTTATTGACGACTTATGACTAATTATTATTGAATCTCCAATTTGGTAAATTTGATGCAAATAACTACTCGATTGATGGCAAAATGCCAAAACCTAAAGAAAGAAAGAAAAAGAAGACATGGTAATACAGTAGTCTAATCGGCTCTGTTTTTTAATTAAATACCTACAGCCGAGCAATGCGTCAACACGCGATAGGGCTACACGCCTTTAGTGTTCTACCTATTTGAATGTCTTTTTAATTTTGTGATCCTAAATATTGTATAAATTGAAAACAAATTTAAATAGTTTAATGCATAATGTCCTTAAATGTTTAATGAAATGCATGTGGTGTGTATATATTACCAAATTTCATAAAGATGTATTCTTAACCGCTCAAGCGGTAACCGTAATACGCAAAGCTTAAAAACGGCTCAATGATATAATTGTTTTTTGCTGTTTTAAATAAACACTTAAACTTTGTTAAATAAAATCAAAATACGAGTAGTATTGTAAAATCGTACTCTTAAATATTAGTTACAAGTTAAAAAACGTTACTACATTTACTATTCGTCACGCGGCGCAAGCATGAGTAGGAGAGGCATACCAAGTGCAAACCGAACGCGAGACGCGTAGGTACAAACGCGTTTTTGCCCGTTTGTGTGAAGATAGAATACTGTGGTATATTACATTACCGTGTCGAAAAGGAAGCAAATGAAAAAGTTCCACTAATGGGAAGTGCTAACCGCAAAACGACTGCAATAGGTCACGCGATTTCGTTGTCGAACTTTTAGAAATGAAAGGTTATTCTTTAAACTCCTCAAGCCCTGTGGTCTAGCGGTTCAGTTGTTAAACTTGACTGAAAAAGGTTCTGGGTTCGAATCCCGGGTCGGGCAAGAAAAAAAAAATTGCGTTTTTCCAATTTTCCCATAAAAAATGTTGCTCGGGACAGGATGTGTGCCCGGTTGGCGATAGGCCTGCCACCTGTCACATTGTGGGACTTAGTGTCTTCGGCTAGTCGTGGGTGCCCTAGTTGTGCCTCTGCCTACCTCTTCGGGGATATGGGCGTGAAGATCCTTTTTTAAAGTCATATTGTTACGCTGTCAGCAATCGGTTGAACAAAGTATGAATTAAATTAAACTAGAATTTATTTTACGACTAATGTGTTATTAACGTCGTCGTTTTTATAAATTTGTACTTTTAGAACTTTAGGAGCGATCTTACTTATTGCTGTATGCATTTTGTTATTTTAGTTTACGGTAGTGTTAACGTACGCCTGGCATTCTGGTGTTGCGGATGGCAGGTGACGGTAATCACGCACCATCGGGTGACACATTTGCCGGCTTTATTCTTTTATAAACAAGATACAGGCATCTAGTATTCATTATATAAATAAATACCTGCCTCGTTGGGAATCAAATCCGATTTAATGTAATAAAAATCATTAAATTATTTCGCGAAACAAAACCTTTGGACCTCTTTTTAAGAAAATTGTGCGGACGGAGGACTCAGGACAAACCTGTGGTTTATGCAGGAAAAGAGCAGAACGCTAATATTTTTCAATAATTATTTGTTTAAAGTGCATTAAATTAATAAGTAAAATATTACATTAAATTAATAAGTAATGCATTAAATTAATAAGTAAAATATTACACATACTACCATACATTTAAGACACACAAACAAAAATATTTATAACGATAAAAGGTCACAGATGGTGCACAAATCATAATTTTTGGAAACAAAGTAGTTGGCCTTGATAAACGAAGATGGCGTTATCATCAAAAACGTTTTTTATGACATTGAAAGGCAAACAAGCAGACAGTTTTCCTGCGCCTAGTAACACCGAAGGTGGTAATGGTGCGTTGCAAACCTGAAGCTGGGATGTTAGGTCTCTAGCAAAAGTAAGTATATCGGCTAGCTTATCCTCTAAACCGGAACACATTAACGGCAAGCACTGAAGCTATGGCCCCAGGAATAGATAAGGCGGTGGTGCCAACCCGGGCGAGTCACTGCGAAACTCTACCACCGAGTCTGGGGTCACGGTGTTAGTGACGGTAAAGTCTTTGCTCGCCTTTTACGAGCTGCCTGGTAGGAATGCAGATGGTCTATTCTTCAAAGGAGTCCGGATCAACACGGGGAAATTTATATTGAATAACTTACTCATAATTAAAATTTATTGTAGTCGAATTTCGACCAATGTCCATTAATATATGGCTGACCACTAATAGATTTAAATTATTCTAAAAGATAACTTTTAAGCATATAATTTAACTATGTCTCGCAATATTTACAAATTTTAAATTAGAAAAAAAGTTCACGGCCTCGGGGAGTGGCTATTGTCATACGAGCTGTCATGTAACATTTGACATATAACCTTTAACATTTATCTTTAACGTGGCAGCTGAGCTACAATGGCCCTTTTGTCAAATCTTCTAACTCCTTTTTTTATAGATCACTAGCGACCCGGTACGTGCTTCGCTACGTACAAACTGCTTTAATCGAAACATGTCCAAAAAGAAATGACCGCATTAATGACATAACACAACAAAACAAAAAAAGGAAAAGACAACAGAAAAAAGTTTCAATATGACTGAAGAATACCCATTATCAAAATGATTTGTTACAAAAAATGTGATAAAAGATTATTTAAAAAATATGGCTTGTGTTAAAACTTGAGTCTTTAAAAATACCGATGTAATATCAAATTTCATCAAAATTGGTTCAGCGGTTAAGCCTTAAAAGCGTAATGGATACACATTTGCGAAATTTATTCCAAGCACATGAAAAGTGGTAAAATTTAAATCTTATTACATCAAGTGACTCTTAAACGCTGACCGAGGTAGTAATAGTCTGTCGCAACGGGTTAGCTTCTGGGTTCATTATGCATCTTACAGAGCTTTCACTTTGACTAATGGTATGCATTTGCATAGTTCATTTATTACTAGCATACTGAAGACTCCTCGAATACTAAGCATAGTGCAGATATATTAAGCTATACACTATATGTATCAATTTTTTTTTATCGGAACATTCGACATGAAAGTGTAGCGCAACTGCAAAAAGCGACTTTAATTCGTCACATCGTCGAGGGACATGACAATTTATGCATTATAGAGTAGAACTCAAGAACCAATCGTCGAAACTTGGGCCTTGTGACCTTTCAAAAAATGATCAAAATTCAGACTCCGAATTTTCCGAATCCGAAAAAACCTACAGCTGAATTGATAACCTCTTCCTTTTTTGATTTATTCAAAAAACAAGAATATTTTGCAACTTCAAGCACGTGTGCAACCGGAAGTTCTTGTAATTACTTTTTCGAATGTCGGTTAATCCATGTTAATACAGTAAAGATTATATGTTTTAATGTGTTTTACGTTTTAACATAAAACTGGTTGCACTGACTTTATGATTTTAATGTTAAATAGATTGGATTTGGCTATAAACTCTTTTATCCCAATATCTAGATATTATGTTCTTATCATAAAGCTAAATGATTAATATGCTTACTAATATATTTCATTTAAAAGTTTGTTTCATCCTATTGTGAATTATCGGCTCAGTAAATTCAATTTAGGTTCTTAACTTAGACTAGAGTATTGATATGTTTTTTTTTATTTTTTTT
>NJDD01001100.1:46272-57726 GCA_002245505.1 Calephelis nemesis | reverse complement strand
TTAAAAAGGAGTTAATTTACATTTAACCCGAGGATGTGCAACCGGCCCTAAATTAATCATGTTTTATATCAGCAAGTATGACCATTTTAGTCGTTAATCTATACATATACGAATCCTATTTTCCTTGTTAATCGCATCATGCGTAAACGATGCAACAACTTCGCAAATTTTTTACACAGTTTTCATAATTTTCAGGAAAAAGTTTTTATTACAAGAAAAACTGGGAAAATTGCAAGGAAAATTGAAAAAAAATAATGAAAAGACGAATAAATGTAGGAATGTAGGCAGGTGTGCTGGAATTGTGTCTTGGCACTCTATACTATATGTCTACCATGCAAGGGACATGGCGTCGAGATGTTTATGTATTAGAAAGTGCCTGTGCAAAATATCTGAATGTAAAATATTCTTTAAACAAGTAACAAGTAACAAGTAACACCTGGACAAGTTACACAAATTGAATCTAATCCCAAAGTAAGCAAATTATATACTTGTTTTATGGGTGTCAACGATTCTAATACATAAAAATACTTATATTATAGACACCTGAGTAAATTTAATAAACACCCAGACCTGGAAAAATTCTTAAAACCATGCAAACTGTTAGTAGCTGATTTTTAACTAACTTGACTATTGACAAGCATAACGAATTTCGACGGGTCGGCTAGTCTCATGTATAATAATGAAACACTATTTCCCTTTGTTATCGCATCACGCGTGAAGTGAAGTTAAAGTTAAATTAAAGTTAAATTAATTTAAGTTAAAGTAAAGTGAAGTTAAAGTTTAGAGAATTTTGCTAAAGCCTTTTTTGTAAGTTGTGATCTAAAGAAGGTTCTTCAAAGCAATTAGCGGAACCTTAAAAAATCTATAATTTAATGTTCATAGACAGGAAAATGTCTTTCGGGTCAGCTGGTTCAAAAGATTAAAATGTCATGAGTTATGGCCCAACACGGATAGAAATGTGTCAAACGCAAAGAGCGTTTCCCAATGACATGTTTCAAATGTGAAACCGAAGCTATTACAACATGTGACGGTAACGTAATGTTGGAGACGTCCTCGCGCACTTCTCAAGGGTAAACTGAATACTTATTGTGGCGGCCATACACGGTGCTGTCGTTTTAAGTGTTCCGTACTCAAAGGCTAAAAACGGGCCCTGTTACTAAGACTCTGCTGTCTGTCTGTCTGTCTCCAGGCTGTATCTCATAAACATAAGCTGAAATATTCACAAATGATGTATTTCCGTATCCGCTATTACAACAAATACCAAAAATAAAAAATTAAGGAGGTCCCCACACTAAACGTGTTTTATTTGCTCAATATTAAAAACGATAACAGTTGGACACTTCAAATTTTCACAAAATATTTACTGATATACTACCTTTCAAAATAAATGAATAAATAACCATAAAGTAAATAGTAAAGGGGGGCTCCCAACAAACGTCATTTTTATTAGCTAGATAGATAGTACGGAACCCTTCGTGCGCGAGCCCGACTCGCACTTGGCCGGTTTTTTTTATAGAAGAAGAGGCAAACGGGCAAATGTCGCGCTTGAAGGTAAGTTTTCACCGCAACTCCAAGAGTCACGAATTCGTGTGTGCGCTGTTTTTGTGCGGTTTTGGAGTGTATTTGTTACGAAATTGTAACTAGTATTGGTAACTATTGTTACAAAAGTCCGACTTTTCGATACTTTTTCTGTTTTTTTTTGTTGGTTGAGGAGTTAAAGTAAACGCCTACAACACTATGCATCGAGGAGCCTTGGGTTCGATTTTGGACGATCAATTATTTGCACAATCTAAATTAACAATTTACGTTATTCTGGAGAAGTAAGTGTTAGGACATGCTCCGTTGGTTTGTTCATGGAAAGAAACAGATGAAAGAATTATACAACAGATAAATAATTCGGATGTGGATGGATGTAGGTACCCAACGAGACCTAGGTTGATATGATACTGACGTATTTGTATGAAAAGACGAATGAATGTAGGAAAGTAGGCAGGTGTGCTGGAATTGTGTCTTGGCACTCTATACTATATGTCTACCACGCAAGGGACGTCGTGTGAAGATGTCCATGTATTAGAAAGTGCGTGTGCAAAAAATCTAAATGCACTATATGTAAAATATTCTTGACATTGATAGATATACTTGGATAAATTACACAAATTGAATTTAATCCCAAAGGAAGCAAATTATATACTTGTTTTATGGGTGTCAGCGATTTTAACACTTACAAATACTTATACCTAAATATTTTTAATAAAAATCCAGACCCGGAAATTTAGACATGTAAATGCTCATCACACAAATATCAGCCCCTGTCAGGAATCGAACCCGAGTCTCTCGGTTGATCGATATAATTAGGCGTGTACGCTACTCTCTCGTCCAACTCGGCGGCCTTTGTTTTAACATTGTTAAGTTTCCTTGACCCCTGTTACTATGTTACGTTATTACATAAAGCTCTGACCGAATGTTGCACATTCGACACGAACTCTTACTAAACGGTAAACAGATATACATTGTACTTACTTATTTTTAGACAAAGATATTGCATCTTACATGACCTCTATGACTTTGTATTTACTTCATTCATATGTTTTATTTATGAGTTATTAACAAATATGTACATTTTAAACAAGTGATTAGTTCGGATAACCACATTTTGTTTGAATATTTAATTATTTACATGTAAAACAAATCAATATTTGTTCTCGTGTTGGTGTATTGGTCCTCTGTATAAACTGCGTCTTCTTGTGACTGACTAATGTTAGCTTTTTATTGTTGACCAAAGATTTAATGCATCATTACCAACAATTGCCTCGTTGGTCGAGTGGCTAGCGTACTCGCCTAACTGCATCGACGAACCGCGAGGCTTGGGTTCGATTCCCAACGGGGGCAGGCATTTGTGTGATGAACATTTAGATGTCTGCATTTCCGGGTCTGGGTGTTTATTAAATTTATTCTGGTATTTATTTAAGTATTTCTATGTAATAGTATCGTTGACTAACACCCATAACACAAGCATATAATTTGCTTACTTTGGGGTTAGATTCAATTTGTGTAATTTGTCCAGGGATATTTGTTATTATTATTATTTATTATAATTCCGGTTGTGGTAAAATGCTGTGCACCCTTTTCTACCGCCATAACGATGGTGTTTGTCACTGTCGTATTTCTATCCGGAGATATGGTGCCCGGAAGACTTTCACATTAGACGTCACATTATATCCCGGTCATACAACAACGACGCACGCTCCTTTGCAGAATAGACTATCTGCTTTCCTGCCAGGCAGCTCGTAAAAGGCGAGCATAGGCTTACCGTCATTAACACCGTGACATCTGCCAAGATGCGCAGCGACTCGTCCGGATTGGTACAACCGCCGTCAGTGCTTGCCGTTGACGTGTTCCGGTTCGAAGGTTAAGGTAGACGGTAAAGTTATTTTCGCTCGAGACCTGACATCCCAGACTCAGGTTGGCAACGTACCATCTCTACTTTGGTTCCTCTAAGGGAAGTGAATTTCTTAGTATCAGAAAATCCGTCTGCTTGTTTGCCTTCCATATCATAAAAAGTAAATTGGAAAATGCTGAAAATATGTTCTGATGTTCCCTTTTTACTTGCCTACATCTATTTTTTTTAATGTCTTCACTCCACAGGTCCTCTACAGTTTTATTAAAATTGTTTATCTATATTTAAATGGATTATTGTCACATTGTGGAACTGAGTACTATCTTCGGTTAATCCTGGTTATACCCTGGTTGTTCCTCTGACTGATTTTCGAGTTTACGGGCGTGGATATATTTATTTTTTTAATTTATTGCTTTAAATTATTTGTGGCAGTGAACGAAAAAGCCTAGAATCTTCATTTCTGACCTCAACTTTATACATTCGAATTGAAATTTTAATGTTACAGCTAAAACTTGAAGAATATTCCTTCAAAACTGGAATATTCAAATTAACAACAAATTAAAATTAATTATTAAACTAACAAAGATTGTACCTACTAATATGTACAGTTATTATATTTAAAGAGTTATTGTGTTTCGGGTACATCTTTGTGAAGTTCAGTTCTTGAACTATTACTTTAAATGGCCCCCTGTTTTTTGTGACCTGAACCTTTTAGACCTTTCTATTTTACGGGTTTGCGTTAATTTATATAAATATTAAGTAACACTGCGGCTACGCCTACGTATTAAAAATGTGTTTTCCCCCAAGGAGTCTGTTTAGAAATCGGGATAAAAAGTAGCCTACATTCTCTTTTATTTTTATGTCAGCAATAATATCCCAGGCTTTTTGTTTTTTAACTAAATACGGAAAAGATAGGAAAAAAAGTTTTAATCATTAATTTATTATTTAACTTACAGTTCCAAGTACCATTGGTCAAGAGCAACTAACTACAATAACCTATAAAAATTATATTTTCTCACTAAACCATGATTATAGTAATGTCTTATTTGACTAAACTGCCCTATACATTTCACGATATGTCAGACAATATATCCATCTATCTGCTTTTCGTCTATCTGCTATCGTCTATCTGCTTTTCGCGTTTGCTAATTGCGTATAATCGTGAGTCGTAAATTAGGGAAATTAATTAATCGGAAAAAATACTAAACGTTTTGGTAGAATTAACCGCCTCGTTAGTCGAGTGGCTAGCGTACACGCCTAACTACGCCGACCAACCGCGAGGTTTGGGGTCGATTCCCGTCGGGGGCAGGCATTTGTGTGATGAACACAATTTAGATGTCTGCATTTCCGGGTCTGGTTGTTTATTAAATTTATTATGGTTTAATTATTATTTATTTAATTATTTCTATGTATTAGAACCGTTGACTATCACCCATAACACAAGCATAAAGCTTACTAACTTTGGAGTTAGATTCAATTTGTGTAACTTGTGTAACAGAGAATACACACGTGACAAACCTGATTTTCTCAATTATCCCATAACAATACTCTATTACGACGTCAAAAAAGAACAAATAAACACACACACATACACTGTCAGTCTGTATGTCTGTCTGTCTGTCAAAGTAAGATTTATCAGACACTGTGTCTTTATTTCTTTTTTATCCTCTTCTTAAATACTTATAAAATGAATATCCATTTCTCTTAGTCATCACGAACGGATGTTAGGTATTGCCAGAAAAAAAATATACATAGTTAAGACTCGACGTCTGTCGGCTCAGCTAGTTATATGTAAAAATAAATAAATGTCCTTTCACAAGTTACACAAACTGATGTAACCGCAAAGTATGCCAATTTAATGCTTGTGTTATGGTTGTTCGTCAACTATTATACTAATACATAGAATTACTTTTGTAGAGACTACCAAATAAACACCCAGTTTACTAATAAACAATAAATATTTTCATCACACAAATGCCTGTCTCTGTTTGGAATCGAACCCGAGCCTCGCGGTTGTTCGATGGTGAAGTTAGGCTAACCAACACCTAAGTGAATACTCCTTTTCTCTTATTTTAGATTTTAGATGCTTGCCTTCTTTTTCATATTAAAGAATAACAAAAGAGATGGAACACTTTAGATTTGTCTGATTAATCCAGACATGTAAAATTGTGACGTTTTTATCAAATTTTTCGAGGAATAGATTAAACGTCAGTCAAATGTCTTATACATACTAATCTGACAGCACTCTAAGTGCTTTGTCTCTTTCTATTACATTCTTTGAAAGAAGATAGCGATAACTTAAAATTCGTTTAGTGAGTGCACAACAAAATTACCACCAATATCGTCGAAGTATTATAAAAATTGCATTATTAAGTATAACTAAAAAAAAGGGTTATGGATCAACCTCTAAATAAATAACCCTTCGAAAGGTGAACCATAAACCATCGAAATCCATTAGGTACTTATTGGCCGAGTAAAAAAAGTAAAAATAAAATTTTCCCCGTATTAATCTGGATCATCTTTGTAGGCTCATCTGTTTCACTGCCTAGCTTGTAAAATGCATGCATCGGATAAATAGGATATCACAAACAAGACTGTGGAAGATTGGTGGTAGAGTGCTGTGTAGCACATTGGATTGCGTAACATACTAGATAAACATACAGACGAATTAATCAACTCATCATTTTTGGAGTCGGTTAAATAAAAATGGGAATGGTGAATATACTGTTATATTTGCAATACATAGTTGCACGTTACGTGTTTATCGTTTTCCAAGTCGATTGCGCGAATTATGATCTGAGATGTTACGAAATTTTAATGGCTCTTCTATGTTGCATGCTGGTAACATAAAACAAGCACGTACAAATGTAACAGTTAAAATTTAAAAATCATTTCAATCTTAGTAATATAATCATAATCTCTACAATATACTGTTATTTTATTTTTATGATATTGGAAGGCAAACAAGCAGACGGATTTCCTGATGGTGAGAAATTCACGCCGCCTAGAGACATCAAAGGTGGTAATGGTGCGTTGTCTACCGGAACACCTCAACGGCAAGCGCTGACATTATGGCGTCAAGAATAGGTAAGGCTGTGGTACCAATCCGGGTGAGTCGCTGCGAGACGCTACTACCTAGTCAGATGTCACGGTGCTAGTGACGGTAAGCCTTTGCTCGCCTTTTACTAACTGCCTGGCACAGGAAGGCAGATGGTCTATTCTGCAAAGGAGCTTGGACCAACACGGGGAGTCAGGCAAACGACAAAGTTTTGGTAAAGGTGATATATTTATAAGTATCAACATAGACTTATACAATCAAATGTCAAAATGGCGACTTGTCTGTCTATCATGAAATCGAATTGTTTAGGAGATATTTTAGTTATTATGCGTTAATATATGAATAAATTGATCAAAAGAAGGGTGTGGCAGTTTATTGTTTTGTATGACTCTCAAATTTAGAAAATATAACAAATGCAATATTAAGTATCACAATGGCTAATCTCAAATCACAAAAATCAAGCTATCACAAAAAAAAATAGTAATTTTCTTTTACTTGAATTTTGTGAAACTGAGATTTTATAAAATCAGAATTGTCTTATATCAATCTACTACTTAGCCAAAATTAGAGTTTTTAAGGAATTTAATATATCAGTAAAGAGTACACCTATTATAAGTCTAGTTTTAAAACTTAAATATTATAGTCATCATCTTTATATATATAATTCTTCTGTGAGTGTGTATGTCACTGAACTCCTTCTAGACGGCTGGACCGATGTTGATGAAAGTTTTTGTGCGTGTTCAAGGGAATTCGAGAATGGTTTAGATTCACAATTTGGTCTCCTGGAAAATGTTTTTTAAATTAATTTTTTAATAATAAGTCGTTGTTGATTTTGGAATGTTTCACACCGGATCCGACAGACTGCGCTACTGTCGAAGCATTAATGTCAAGCGATACGAAGTTTGCTGGGTCAGCTGGTATATTTATGTATTAATGAATCCCCGTTTCACGTGGTCATCGCACCATGCCTGAACGGATGGACCAATGTACATTATTATTTTTTTGTTTCGTTAGTTATAGACAGGAAAAGGTTCTAATGAAAAGAAAACCCGGGAATACTGATTTTTTTTTAATCCATACAATCTGTTAGTAGCTGTTGAATAGAAAATAGAAAATGTTTTTATTCACATTCATTTTACAAGAGGCACTTGATTTATTACACATTTCGTTTCAGCAGGAGTAATCTTAATTTAAAACGAAAAATAAGGGGTTTTTTGGATGTTTAATTTAAGTTTCTTAGGACTGCTTGCACGTTTTCAGATTCATTTTAAAATAATACATGGTTCTAAGTAAGCTTCTAACGTGTTACCGGCCAATAGAACTTAAATTTGATTATGAATTTCGTAAGGAGTTATACCTTAGAGAATATACCTAAGGAGATGGGATTTTATTTGTTATATGCCATAATAAATTATAATTCATCCTTAAAAAGCTTATTATTTTCAATAATAATCTCCGCAGCATTCTGAGCAACTGCTAAAGTAGCGGCCATTGTATTCGCTCCGGGAATAGAAGGCATTATACTGGCATCAACAACTCTTAAATTTGCTATTCCATGAACTAGTAATTTATCATTAACAACGGTTGTGCTGTCACTTTGTGGTCCCATTTTAGTTGTTCCGACTGGATGGTAAGTGGTAGTTGCCATGTGTCGAATATAACATTCCCAATATTCAGTTGAATCAAATTCATGTTGTAAGCATTTTAGTAATTTTATATCTTCTATCTTAATATTTAGTTTTTTAAACTCTGAAGTTGTTTCCAGTTTGTGAACAAAATCGATTGCATTAAGCAAAGAAATCATATCATCTTGATTTGATAAATAATTTGGTATTATCACAGGCATTGTCAAATCTTTTTTGTTTAATAGAATTTTCCCTTTAGATTTTGGATGTAACAAAGTAGGATAAACACCCAACAGGTCGTGGTCACGATTAGTTGTTTCTATTGCTTCAATTATTTCATTTTTGTATCCAAGACTTTCAAGATATATTCTTAGAACAAAAGTATCATGTTTAGGAAAATAAGTATGATGGAATTGTACATCCGGGCGATCACTACCGCGTTGCGTATTTAAAAACCCCATGAAGTCAGTAATACCAATATTTGAAATTGGACCACTTTTTGTTAACATGTATTGCAGAAGAAGCATATTAAATACATGCGATGGCAAAGTGTTATTAAGGTTTGTGCTTAGAAATAGTGGAAAAATTATATGATCCTGTAAATTTTCACCAACTGGGAGGTCTTGAATAGGTTTTATCCCTATTTCTTCTAAGTGAGATTTTGGTCCGATTCCCGATTTCATCAGTATTTGAGGTGTGGCAATTGAACCAGCTGCTAAAATGACTTCTTTGTGAGCACTTATGTTCATTACAACGCCACTTTGATGACGAATAGTAATACTACCTGCGCGATTCATATTTATATTAACTTTTTCGACTACAGTGTTTTTCATAATAGTGATGTTAGTAGATTTTTTAAGATACATTCTTGCAGTGTTTAGACGTTTGCCCTCACTAATAACTATTCTTGTTTTCTTGGTTCCAACTAATGCTTCGTGATTGTGATAATGATGATTCACATATCCTAACTCTTCCCAAGCTTTGTCTAAAATATCATACCAAATGTATTCGTAACCTGGGAAACTAGGATCGGAAATGTTCATTAAATTCTCTTGCATCTCAAAATACTTATTCAAGTCTTTATATCCCCAGCCTTTATTGCCTGATAGTTCCCATTCTGCGAAGTCTTCCAGATGTCCTCTCACATAAATCATGGCGTTGATGGAGCTCGAACCTCCCATGCTTTTTCCTTTACTCCAAATGCAACTATTATCTTTAAAACCTAGACAGCTTTTTCCATCTGGTTTTGTTTTATAGTTCCAATCATTACTCGAATTCTGATTTAAAAATAAAAACGCTGGTATCTGTAACAAAGGAATATTTATTTGAATATATTTTTCACTTCCATCATTGATTCTTGACTTCTTATGGAAATGATAATGTTACATGTTATATTTTTGTTACTTTTTCATAAAAACGTATACTACTCAACCTCTACAACTCATTATTTTATTTAAATTAATGTCTCAGAGCCTAATGTTATTACTACATTCTAATTTTTATTTTTCTCTACCTTTCACTAGGTGGTAGAGTTTCGCAGCGACTCGTCCGGATTGGTACCACCATCTTATCTATTCCTGTTGCCATCACGTGAGCATTTGCCGTTGACGTGTTCCAGTTCGGAGGATAAGGTAGCCGGTAAACTTACTTTAGCTCGAAGCCTAACGTCCCGGCCATAAGTTGGCAACACACCACCTTTGGTGCTTCTAGGTGGTGTGAATTTCTTACCATCTGGAAATCCGTCCGCTTGTTTGCCTTCCAATATCTTTAAAAATGTATACAATTCTAGCGGTGACAATATCAGTAGCCTGTAACATTTTTATAACAGCTCTGCTGAGCTTAGTTTGATTGCAAGCTTTAGAATATGCGGGCCCCATTGTAACCTCTTGTTCATAACGATTCATAAATACGTAGTGGAATCTAGTAGACCTAACTTGTTCACATTGAGTTATACATTGGTATCAAGCTGCCTTACATTAGGCATCGAAAATTTATACATTTAATTTTATTTATCTTTGGGGATATGTACGTGAAGATACTTTTTTTAGCTTTGTTTTCGTTTACGAGAAGGTTATTGACATTGAATCAATGTACCACATTTGTGCATTGTGTAAGCAAAACGAAGAAAATTTTCTTTCATTGGTAAAAGTAAGCCAATAGCGCTACTATGGGTACTTAACAGCTAATATTTCAAAATATCCGACTACGGTAAGTGATGCTTTTGGATATTGTAATGAATGATTTGCAATGTATGATGATTTGCAATATTTGAATCTGTATAACTTATAAGCTTTTGAAATTCTTTTATACTTGTTTTATTTCACATTTGATTTGCACATGGGAAAAAGGGTTGCCAAACAAAAGATTACGAAGAAGTCCTGGCAAAAAGACCTGTTTCAGAATATTTTACATTTTGTGACATTTAATTAGCTAATTTGAGTGCCGACAGGAGCAGACATTTGTGTCATGGTCTACTTGCCTGTTATTAAATTTATTTAATTTTTTTTTTGCGTATATAAACATATTCAATTTGTGTATTTTTTTATTACAAAATTATAAAATTACCCGTATTGTAATAGTGATTCTAATCTATATTTTGATATTGCGAAGCTCAATAGTTTACTCAGGAACTACTGGTCCGATTTAAAAAGTTCTCTCAGTTGCCACTTCCATTTATCGAGGAAGGCTATAGACTATATGCCCTAAGACTTATAGGAACATAGCACCAATAAATAATGTTTCAAAATCCGGGGATTTTTCCTAATTTTTTTCCAATGTTAATGTCAAGCGATACGAAGTTCGGCGGGACGACTAGTATATTATATTCATAATCGCTTAATGCCCGAAATGGGGAAGTTATATTGTGGTGCCACATAGAAAATTATAATTCCATCCTATTTCATCCTTTTCATGGCATTAAGTAATGGCAATATAATATAAAATAATATATAATATAAAAAATATAAATCTACTGGCAATTTCCCACAACTTTCTTCTTTTCACGAAAACTTTGTTCCCCTTATAAACATAGTTCTTTAGGGTTTATTTTGTGAAAATAAAATAGCCGATGTTTGACTTTGGGTTTTTGATTTTATGTTTATCAAATTTCGTTAAAATCTTTTTTTTAAATCGGTCCAGCGGTTTAACCACAATAGTGTAGCAGACAGGCTTTCACATTTATGATAAGACAAACTTTTACCCGCCTTTTGACCCATGGTAAATTGAGATGTAAGCTATCCTATTTTTCAAACTAATTGCACACTATGTGAAAATTTGACTAAAATCGGTTAAGTATTTTAGGAGTCTATCGCAGACAAAAAACGTGACGCTTATACATATATCTATTTTATGTGATAACACAGCGAACAAGCACA
>NJDD01001100.1:7853-28890 GCA_002245505.1 Calephelis nemesis | reverse complement strand
GGTTATCGCGTCATGTCTGAAGTCTGGACGGATGGACCAATTTTGCAAATCTTTTTTTGGAGTTTACTCCGAAACGATTTGAGTTATAAGGCCCGGTACGGAAATTTTGTGAGGAGTAAAATCAAGTGTAACACGAAAAGT
Source organism: Calephelis nemesis (assembly GCA_002245505.1). Taxonomy (NCBI): domain Eukaryota; kingdom Metazoa; phylum Arthropoda; class Insecta; order Lepidoptera; family Riodinidae; genus Calephelis; species Calephelis nemesis. Next base: position 28,749 of record NJDD01001100.1, on the reverse strand, counting down.
TGAAGCGTTACGTAGAAAGAGACAAAAATATATATCTGTAGGATTGAACGTGTAAAAGAATGAGATGGAATACATTACACAGCGTATCTCATTCTCTGGATCTCCTCCTGCGCGATACTTCGTAGTCTCCGTGCAGGAGTCGCTACCTATCATAATACTGACTATTTGGATCCCACTTCTAATGTCTGCGATGATACTAATTTAAGAAGAATTAACATAACTAAATCTGCTGTAGGAGATATGTGTGCTGCAAGATACATTTTGTAAGGAGTAAACTCCAATCGTGTGTCGTAGCTGACACACACACAGTTTTTTGTTGTGTTGGTCATGTCTTAGGATTTTTTATGAAAAGAAAAACCGGCTAATGTCAGGGAAAATGGAAAAAGCAATGCTTTAATCTGTACAAACTGTTAGTAGCTGTTAATGTCAAGCTATACGAAGGTCGCCGGGTCGGCTTTTTCACTACAAAAAGGTAAAACGTAGTGATTATATTCTCTTTGCAAAAAGGTACGAAAACATTGAGTTTTTAATACCTTTAAGTTTATTTCAATTTATCAAACGTAAAGTTACAAAAAATACAGTAAAATAGATAATGAAGAGTTTAAAAACTCAATGGCGACTTTTATATAATACTAGCTGACCCAGCAAACGTTGCCCTACTATTTTTTTAATGTAATTTTATAAAAAAAATTGGGGCGAGTCACCCTTATCATTTAATATTATGAAAAATACAAAGTAGCCGATTCTCAGACCTACTGAATATGCGTATAAAATTTGGTGAAAGTCGATAAAATCTTTTCGGAAATCTAACATTGCGATTTTTGCGATACGAGATTTTTTTATATATACCTAATTTTTTTATTGATATTATAAAACAAAATCAAAGCGCGGTGTCTGAAGTAGCGCGTACTGCCAACAGGGCTCGAATATTCTAGCCTTAAATAGTAACACCATAAAAAATTACTAAATTTATAAAACTTTAAATTTTATTTGGTATCGAATTGCCTTATAATAAATAATAAATTAACTTAATCTACCTCTTTAAAAATAGTAGGATTTGTTTTGTACATTTTATCACGCGTAATACTTGGATCTTCGTCGTCGTAACCAGAATTCTTTGATCATATCACTCCCCTTTTCCCCAATCATGATGATAGGAGCGTTTGTGTTACCACTTACTAAATTTGGCATAATACTACCATCTATGACCCTCAGGCCTTTCACACCATACACTTTCAACTCATGGTCTACTACTGCTTCTGGATCCCAATACGGTCCCATTTTTACAGTCCCTACTGGATGATAAATAGTACTTGTATATTGTCTTATCATACACTCCCAATATTCATCTGTATATTTCTGCATAGTTCTACATGCAGGAAAAATGTGTTGATTCAAAAATGAACCATGCCTTCGAAAAGCTTTGGTCTTTGATACCGAGACTGCAACTTTAACTCCTTCTATTAGAGTTTTTACATCTCTTTCATCTGTTAAGTAGTTTGGATAAATATAAGGATAATCATATGGATTAGCACTTCTCAATTGAATATAACCTTTGCTCTTAGGCCTCAGTAGAACTGGTATAATACTCCAAACATCCATATTATCTATGGGTCGGAAAACGGCGTTGTAAAATTTTTGTGTTAGTCCATGAGCTTGACGTAATTGTTCACCCCCATCTGAATTCGTTGATCCAGATATAAAATGAAATTCTATATCGGGAAAGTCTTCAGATGCATTCGCGTATTTGGTATTTATAAACGCCAACCCTTCTACTCCACCCATGATAGTTAAAGGACCTTCACCAAAAACAGCATATTGCATCAAGGTGCCTACTGTATACAATCGTTGTTCAACGATCGATATAGGTTTATTGACCATAAACGTCAAGCCACCTAATCCTATGTGGTCTTGAAGATTTTTACCAACTTGAAGATTTTGAATATGTGGTATGCGATGCTTTGACAGTTCTTCCGCTGGGCCTATCCCGGATAATAAAAGAAGTTGAGCCGAATTTATAGTTCCGGCTGACAATATCACTTCTTTGCGGGCTCGTATACGATAAACCATTTTCTTCCTCACAAACTCCACACCAAAAGCTATCTTTGTTCTGGGATCTATCATAACTTTTGTAACAAAAGAATGCATAGCGATATGCAAATTGCTTCTGTCTTTCGCTGGCCTTAAGAATGCCTTTGCAGTTGAACAGCGACTTCCTTTTCGTACTGTTCCTTGTGCAACCATGAATCCACTCTGATTTCCACCATTTATGTCTCTGTTAACATATCCCAATTCTGATCCAGCGTCTATAAAACTTTCTAATAGCGGCGTGCTGTAAGGTGCTTCTGCAACAGTCAGGTAACCTCCAGACATGTGATAAGGTGTCTGAACTAAGTAAGGATTTTGATTGTCTTCAGATTTCTTGAAGTAATACAATACGTCGTTGTATCCCCATCCTTTGTTTCCTAAAGATTCCCAAAGATCGTAGTCTTTTCTGTTACCTCGCAAATACAGCATATAGTTTAGAACTGAGCTACCACCAAGTGCTTTTCCTCTCGGCCAGTTGCACCTGCCACCTTCCATTGCTGTAAACAATATAAATCATTTGTAATAGTAATTTTATTTCCGTTATATGTAAATAAAATTATCAATATGAAGATTGAACTAATTTAAAGCAGTGACAATACATTATAAAGCACTGGAAAAACAGTTAAGAAAATGGCGATCGAGCTCGACACTTTTATTGAAGCAGTACATACTATGAAAACAATCGATGACAAGTGCACTGACAATAAATTAATATTTAAATAAATTTCGCTTTTCGAGTGGTCATCGCATCACGCCTGAAAGGATGGAGCAATTTTAGTTCTTTTATCTTTTGTTCATTATTGTCATGAGAATTTTCTTATGAAAAGACAAAGATGCAATAGCAAATAATAGCACAGCAAATGGGAAAAACTATGCTTTTATCTCTACAGACTATTAGTAGCTGTTAATGAAAAGTGATACGAAGTTCGCCAAAGTTGGAATTTTATTATAAAATATGTTTCATTATATTATCATCTCGGTGGAGATCGATGTAGGTTCTGACCTTCTACTATGACCTCTACGTTAACCTGCCACCAACAAGGTTTAAGCTTTTAAATCATATTAAGGTTTTCATTAGTAAATACACATGGCGTTGCGGTTTCTATTGTAGCACACCTTCTTTATTCAGGTCAGTTTAAAAGCGACTTTTGGAAGCAAGAAAACTATTTGTTGAGCAGGGTGGAAATAGTCTGCAACTAGGATGTTGATGACGTTTGATGATCTTCCTATTTGCTAGCGAGAGAATTTATTCAATGCTTAATAAAATTAGCCTTTGTTGTTTCAAATGGAATTCTTACCTAAACAGCTAGTGCTTTGTGGTTCTGTCTTATATTGCCAATCCAATTTGCTGAGCTGTAGATATCCAGCCATAAGAGGCACATCGGATATTTCTGTTTCATCACCTCCAGCTTCAATTAATAAAACCTTCCAGTGATTCACTTCGGAAAGACGATTAGCGACGACAGCTCCTGTAAATATATATTTTTTTGTCATTAGTATGTCAAGTAAATTATTTGCGTATAATACTATTAATAGTCCAATTACGAGATGTAGGTTGAATATTTTCTATTGTTGCTTATCTGCATTTTTTATCAGTGTTATAATATCATATGAGAGTGCATAAGCGATATATTTTAGAAATAAAATTAGGATACGCTACTGTAGCTAAGCTCAACAACGTATTTTTTTTCAATAAGTGAAGGATCTTACACAGTTTTTTTATAAGCACACTGGTTCCCTAATGGTAAAAGAGAATCGTGAACTTTAGACGTTATAGGTGTTTCGTTATTTTGTGGCCGGGATGTTAGAACTTTTGTGCAAGTCTGCCAGCTACCCCAACCTCTGAACTAGGTCATGACAGTCGTTATGTCGGCTGGAATAATTTAGGCGGTGGATCCCTACCTACCCCAGCAAGATGCTGCACAGTAAATACCACAAGTGGTCTTGTTAATAACTTAAATAACCTGTGTTTGCCTCTTACGCGCAGCTTGGCAGAGAGGCAGATGGTCCATTTTGCTCAACGAATGTGGACTAACACGTAAGAAAAAAATGAAAAAGTCCGGTACATTTTTAATGAGAGATGAAATTGGAACCACAGATCTGAAATTGAATTGAAACTGCAGGAGCATAAAAATATATTTTGTACTTTAGCGAATAGGTATGAACTCGATGTGCTCACCAATAAAGTTTAACCATCGTTAATTTTTGTTAGCCATGTTATAAGTACGTCACGATTTTTTGGAAAAATTATTTACGTGAATTATATAGTAACCAGGCAGCGCCAAGGCGCCAAATAAATTACGCCTGCGATTGAAAAAAATTAAACAAAAATATTCAGCGCCTGTAATTTAACGTATTGTTTATTTATACCTGCTGCAGTTGTACACTAATCACAGAATAACAGGCGTTTTTAAAGTCTAGCAGCCAAATGTTAGCATTGACTACATGAGGTACATTGAGGCAAGGGTTTTGGATCAAGCACTCAAAATGTGTTTTTTTTTTCATTTATTTAATAAAGATAAAGTTGTCCAGGATTGAATAAGTGCTGGGTTGGCGATAAGTCTGACATCAATCACATTATGGGATTTCTTATTCATTCTGCTGATTATGGGTACCCTAGGAGCACCTCTACTTAGTTTTTCGGGAATATGGATGTGCAGTTACTTCAGAAATGTTATACTAACCTGCAGACCCTGCACCCACGATGATGAAGTCATATTCGGCCAGCAGTTGCGAGTCGTCCACATCTGCTGGCCTGCCTTCTGGGTCAGTCTGGTCGTACTGGTAGTATGCTATAGCCGCTACAAGCATCGGGATGAACCATGATACCTGGAAACTCATATTGAACACCACAATAAGATATAATGCTCTTTGAAAAAAAAACAGAAAATCTCAAAATTTACATTAAAATTGTTCTAAAAATAACATCAAAAGCGCAGTTAAACTACAATAGCAAAATCCTAAATTAGCGGCCTCACTCAGAGACATCAATTATCTTTTAATCAGTTATGTAGATTTTGTAGATGATTTACTTATTAAAATCAAAGCAGTTTTTCTTCGCTTAATTATTGTACCTACTTAAAATCTAAGCTAACGAAAGCTAATCTAATGAAAAATATAATGGTTTAGTTTTGAAACTGTAATTATTTGATTATTTTTTAACCGACTTCCAAAAAGGAGGAGGTACTATACTAGTACTTTTAAAGTAAGGCTAAGAGATTAGTTACCTGAGAACCAGCAGCAGCGATGGCCGTACCCGAGATCACGTCGGCTGCCACATTCACTATTGAACTCATCTTGTCTGAAAATGTAAAAGTTTGGTAGTAATGTAAGAATGAAATGCCTATATTTTTAACTTGAAATTAAGCTTCGATTATACAGAAATTATGAAAATGCTATTGAATGCGTAATGATTTTGATTAAATTGCCTAATTTTGATACATATTGGACTTGCTACTTGTAACAGATGAGTCTAAATATGTGTCACTACCTGTTGCCCGCGGCATAGTCCGCGTGGTTAATGGTCATACAGGAACATTTCTATCTTATCCTATGTGTTAATCGGAGGAATCGGAAGGAGTAATAAACAAAAAACCAACTATTGCATTTATAATATTAGTAGGATTAACGTCATAATCGTAATTAGCTTGTGAAAGTCATTGATAACTTCTTAGATTCCTATTTTTACTAGTTGAAGATGGGTAGCCAGTCGATGTTATTCACTCAAGTCTACGTTTAATTATCAGGTTGACATATCGTCAACATCCAGGCGAGACAACCACCTTTCAAGAGAGTTTAACCTAATCAGACTGACCGAGGAATAATAAGACTTGATCTACACGTACCACAACCACACGACGTGGTCGGGCATAGTTGTATCGGAAATAAATAGTAGAATTTACACGGGTTATAATTTGCAATTGTTATCAATCAAAGCGCAACCACATTGGCATCATGTCGTAACCACAACGCGATGCCAGCAACACAACAACATTTTCTCTTTAAATTTCCATAAATTTGTTCAGTCAAAGCGTGTGCGTTGACCCAAGAACGAGTGACAATAAATCACGTCCATATTTTGCTGGTACATAACGCACATTTACAAAACTGCAGCGACTTTGTTAAAACGTATTCACTGATTGAACACGTTTTGTAAGTACGTTTTAGTGTGGTTGTAGTACGTGTAAAATAGCACTAAAACGAACTTAATTAATAAATTTCAATAATGGGCTATGAAATTGTTAAAGGAGTATGGGATGGTTAAAATTGTCTGGTGTAAAGTTCGCCATTTTGTCGAAGATCAGCTCACCCGATAGACGAAGCCCAACCTTAACGAACTAACAGTTGTGTAAAATTAATATCTCTGGATAAGTTACACACATTGAATCTATCCCCAAAGTAAGTTTGTGATATATGTACACGCCCATATCCCTGAAAAAGTAGGCAGAGGCACAACCAGGCATAATAGCCGAAGACTAAATCCCAAAATGTGATAAAACCAACCAGGCATGTCGCCAATTCTGGGCAACATTATTTTTATAAGCAAATAAAACACACGTTTTCTAATTTTTTGTTGCCCGACCCGGGGACCGAACCCGGGACTTCAAAAAATCAAGTCCAACGGTGAACCGCTAGACCACAGAGGCGATATATAGAAGATAGATATAAAAATATACTGTTAAATACAATCTTTTGAAGTTATACTTCTTTTGGCGCAATTGGGAAAAATGATGAGAATGAATTTTTAAGATGCGCGCGCATACCGACAGATAAATGTGACAGTCAAAAGCAACACCCTGAAGTTAGTTACGAACCTTTTTATTTTTAATTATATTTTATGATTTTTAATTATTGTTGCATGCTATTTATGTATGTATGCGTTGTGTTATTATTTGGTATTATAACTTCTTACGTGCGTACATGAGTACACTCTTTTTTTAATCTTATTTGAAAAGAGGATGAAATCACGGGCATTAGCTAGTCTTTGCCCGAAAGTGGGTCATATGTAAAAGCATTGGCGAAGTGATTACCCCGGAGTAATATAAGGAATACTAATTGTTTCAATAAACATTTTGTTATATAATAATTGACTAGGTCACAATTAATATAACTATCGAGTGTCAGGAAGCAACCTACTAAAGTTCGTTGTAAGGACGCCATATTGATAGCTAATTAAAGAACATCAGCATCAAACATTGAATTCTGCTTTTTATTGTGCTATTTGATTTCTATTTGAAATTGAACTTAGACATCGGAGCCCTTACCATTAGTGTGCGTAAGTTTACTATCCTCTCTGTGTCTCTCTCTCTCTCTCTCTCTCTCTCTGTAAATTATTTGTATAAAATCTTTGAACAGCACCTCTATTGGTAGCTAAGCGAAACACATTTTTAGACGAAACGTGGTACAAATTTCGAAACCGTAACAAAAAATCAATACCAACTCATGCTAAAAACTCTGGTCTCAGAATGTGTTTTTCGTAACTATCAATAGAGCAGCGCAAAGTGTAAATAAATAAATATTTCTGGACAAGTCACACAAATTGAATCTAACCCCAAAGTAAGCAAATTATATGCTTGTGTTATAGATGTTAGTAAACGATTATAATACACAGGAATACTAATATAGATACCTAATCCATAGAAATCATTAAATAAATACCAGAATACATTTACTAAACACCCAGACCCGGAAATGCAGACATCTAAATATTCATCACACAAATGCCTGCCCTCGTCGGGAATCGAACCCGAGCATCACGATTCGTCGATGCAGTTAGGCGAGTACGCTAGCCACTCGACCAACCATAAAAATAATTTACAGAGACGGTAGCGAGTATAATGACAAGCTGTAAACTCATGGTAAGGGCTGAGTCCCAGGTTTTTATGTGAGATGAAAAGCACAAAGTTTTTCAGGTTGTAAAAGAAAACTGTGGCCTAATGCACATACTGCAGATGTGTGAAAAACAAGTGAAGAAACTAGGAAAATAACATTTTAATTTTTCCCAAACACACTGAACGGGTGGAACGAAGTTCGCCGGGGATATCTATTAAAACATCTATTTCCCCCGTGTTGGTCCGGGAGCCTTGAGTAAAATAGACCGTTTTCCTATCTCAGGCAGCTTTTAAGAGGCGATTATAGGTTAAATTATAGCTCATTACCAACAAGACCTCTAATGGCAGCAACTTGGTTGAATAGAAATCCACCGCCTTACCTATTTCAGCCGCTATATTGACATTGTCATGTTCCGGTCCGGAGGATCGGGCAGCTGGTAGACTTGCACAATAGACCTTCGATCCCGGCCTCAGGACAATGGCGCAGCTGTAACCTCTATGGGGTTGCCACGGTTGTCTTTTACCATCAGGAGAGTCATGTGCTTACTCGCTGACCTCTAACATAAAAAAAACCATTGGCCATCGCATCGCGACTGAACGTTATAAACAATTTCGCTATATCTTATTTCGTTTTTTGTCTTTGTCAGGATAAGGTTCTCATAAAAGAAATAAAAAACTGTATAGGGTAGACGAACATAGCAATTTTAAACTTTTTTATTCGTAGTTAAGACGTGTTAAAGTATGTCTGGTCAGCTAGTTTTTAATACACATTATGCCCTGATGGACTAACTGGATCTATATCACAAATATTACTTCTACCATAATATTATTGTTTGTGATTGTTTAAACTTTAAATAAATTATTTTACTGCCCGCAGAATCTAAAAAAATCTAGTCACCCAAATCTAACATCATAACTCTAAGAATATAATAATAAAACTCTAAGAACGTCACATAAAATTTTGCCGTATTTCAATTTTTGTTCATTGTGTAATCATCCGTCCGTCCGAATACGTTCATAATTCAATGAAGGCAAGTAGGTATATGGTAAATAAGTTAAATAGTGAAATGCATTATTCATTCATACCTCCAGTATATCAACTACAAAAAGTTCATTCTCCTTGCTGGGCCCAGAGTAACTTTCCAGTAGAAACTTACTAAAACCGGCCCTGAGTAGTCTCACGGAAATAGCCTAGTCAATACAGAGTTTCTTGTCCTTTTTTTAGTATTTCAGAAACAAACGAATTTTTTTTGGGAGCTGTCACCTCTTTTTTGGGGGTAGATCTTTCTGTTGTGGCAAAGCACGAAAATAAATAGAGTAATTAGTTTGTTAAAACTTTTGTTCTATAAAGTTTTTTCGGAAACAAAATATTTTTTCGACTTATTTGCCAGTGAAAGTTTCTAATTTTAAACGATAAAGCCATCTTTTTTGTTTACCAGGATAAAAGTTTCTTAATCTTGAGTTTTTTCTGTTCTTTAACGAGTCAATCTATTCAACACCATACTCAAGTTAAAAAATATAACCACCCGGAGACTAGCGCAATTCATAAATAGATTTTTAATAAAAATTTGAAAAAACTTTTTTCCGTACTCCGTAATTAATTTTAATAAATAAAAATTATAATTAAAACGGGTAATTTTTACCTCAAATCAAAAAGTCATGCTGCTTGACATCATTATATTATAGAAAAATGTTCATTTACTCGACTATGTTTCACTGGATGAACCGATTTCGAAACGGATCTTTTTTGTTTGAAGACTAACGTGATCGAGATGGATTTCAGGTACATTACATGTAGGTTTTGTTGGAGGTTATTTTCATATTAGTTGTACGGAATAATAAAATAAGCAGTCTCAAAATGAAGTCCCAACTTAATTTAGTTCATTGAAAAGACTATTCTCTCGCCTTTGTGGTCTAGCGGTCCAGACCTTGGACTTGACTTCTCTTCCCTTGATGTCTCGGGTTCGAATCTCGGGTCGGGCAACAAAAAAAAATATGATTTTTCCAATTTTTTAACTTAAAAATGTTGTTTGGGATTGGATTTGTGCCCCGTTTGTAGGACTCTTAGTGTTCTTCGACAAGTCGTGGGTACCCTGGTTGTACCTCTGCCTACCTCTTCGGGGCTATGGGCGTTAAGATACTCTAAAACATTCTGGCTGAGTCACTTATGCATAAAACGTAACAAGAAAACTTTTACCTTTTTTTCTTGGTAAAACATTTTAAATACCACTGAAATATTTTTAACTCATCGCCTGACTTAACCGCGAATCGAACCCGCCTATTATGAAACACCGGAAATATAAATATATCAATTAAAATGCTTAACCACAATCAACACACTTTTAATTTCGTGATTACGATAATCATGAAATTTAAAAAAAAAACTTGAATCAACGGATTTAATAAAAAAAAGTATATATAAGTGTAGAAGGGTCAATTCTGTACATTGAAAATATTGAAAAAATAAATAGCAGGGGGTGTTACTGGATCGATACCAAACCCAAATATGTGATTAAAAAAAATTATGTCTATCTGTCCGTCTGTCTGTATGTTTAGGCATCACGTGAAAACTAGCGGTTCGATTCGATGAAACTTGGTATAATTATTGTCCTGGGCATAAAATGGGATACTTTTTCTCCTGGAAAAATACGAAAAAAAAATCTTAATTTTTCAGTTTTATCGCGCGAAGACCGACACCCGCTCGGACGGAGTCGCGGGCGGAAGCTGGTTTTTAAATAAACGGATACCAAAAAAGTAAACATGTGTTTAAAACTTTCACTAAAAATGCAGTCTACAATTTCGGGATTCTGTAAAGTAATGATAAACAGGAACTTGTATGAATGTTCAGAAATCAAAATGATTTATTTGCTGACTATGTATACTAGAAGTTGTTACAATTGTTTAATAGTAGCTGTTGCCCGCGACATTTACCGCGTGGTTAGTGGTCCTATTCGAACTTTTTACGGGATAAAAATTATCCTATGTGTTAATCCAAGTTACCCTCTATGTGTGTGTGCCAAGTTTCATGAAAATCGGTTCAGTAGCTTTTGCGTGAAGAATTAACAAATAAACAAACAAAAAATACAAATTTTCGCTTTTATGATATTATTAGGATTAGGATACCAATATATTCTGACAAATTTTGATGCGCTAATAATCTTAAATTTTAATTAATATGCTATTTATACCCAACATATTTTAAAGTTTAAAGAAAATAATATTTTTTTAATTATTACAAAATGAATAGTGTATAAAAATCAACTTTAAAACGTGATAAGGTTTAACAAGCGTTTTAATCCTGTCAACTGCAAAATACGTAGTAAACGCTGGCAATAGACCTTATAATTAATTATTATTACAAACATAAATAAACAAATTATTGAAACAAATTCAACAGAATATTTAAAAATGAATTTGTACGTAGAATTAGCCACAATTTGAGATTTCATTAACTTTGTAACTTATTCTTAGTCAGTGAAATGAATTTCTTGGTTTTCCATTTAATTAAAATACAATTTTAAATAAACAAAACATAATAATTTAATTTTCAATTGATGCATTAATATAGCAGGTGCTCCTTTTTTACATTGTAGATGTGATTTTTATTAGGTAAAGGTTTAAAAATCTTTCTGATGTTATATACATTTGTATTAAAAGATCTAAACGAAGAATCTTTTCAATGAAATTTTCTTATAGTCAGCTTCACTGCTGCGTATTTGCTGTGCTGCATGATTTGAGTTACTAATCCGTTGCGTGGTTCAAAAATAGCGGAAAAACAGTAGTAAAAGATGTGGATAATAACTTCCTATTATATAACATATATAACAAATATTCATACCTCAAACTTCACAGACAACACAGAAACATTACACCATACACTGAAACACACATTTGTTTGTATTAAATGATTCAGTTGGCTTCACCATTGGGTATTGCGATAAGTTCTGAAGACTTGGCCTTTACTGTCCCAGAAATTCCTATCGCGTGTCTGTTATTGGGTTGTGGCAGCCACTTTCTTCGAGGTGCAGAACACTACTCGCACGTACCCAGCTACCGCGCACAATGGTAGGGACTTTCACTTAAACGGCGGATCCTTTTTACGTGAATAATAAACAATTTTCACGTTATTAGTTCTAGTGAGTCATAATATGAATCACCAAAATTGTATAACTGAAGAACTCTGATCGAAGATGAAACCGGTAAATGAATCTGCGTCTGCACTTGAGCACACGATTTGAATTTCGAACTGGGAAATTTATGACCAACAGCCATTAAGACTAGCTTATCTGTGTTTCCATTTATATAAATGTCTTTCCAATTTATGTAAAAACAAATTTTCCTAGGACTAGTTAATTTTCTCACCGATGCCTGACTGATACATTATAGGACTTAAAATCATTACTTTGGAGTAGGTATATTAGTTTACTTATTCTAAATATAATCATATATCTTAATGTCTATTTAGATACGCAACGTGATGATCTTAGTTTTCAATAATGTTACTGTTGCAAAATATTTGCGCGTATGTGTCTTTGTTTCTTACTTCTTAGCGCCGAAATGACTGGACATATATGGCAGATATCTAGCACACTAATAATTTATGACACTTAGGGTAATAATTTTTGTTAGAACTGCTCCAGAGGAAACTGGCGAAAAGTGAAAAGTATGTGTTATATTTGTTTAGTCTCTTATTTTAACGTAGCGTAGCGATGCTTTTCATTGGAAAGAATACAGCAGTGACTCTTTTTAAACAGACTTTTAATTTGTTCGTAGGAGGATGTTTTGGCTCAATGCAGAAGAGAACCATCGTTGGTGGATGGGCGTGGGCCTGGTGGCTTGTCACTGATGTGCAGCGTATCTCCCTTGAGGTAAGTGTCCATTGTAAATATGAACAAGAAAAGCAAGCAAGCTTTAAAGACGATGATGACAATCGACGGTGGAATGTATTACATCCTAAACCAATACATGACTTAGTTTGAGTACTATCCATATTATGTGAGCCTGATGAATCTAAATAAAACTTCTCTCGCCATACAATACGTATTATAGTGCGGGATTTGAACCTGCACCATTTTGTCTTTCGCTAACAAATGGTCCAACCTTTTTAGCTAACGAGAACTTAAATCCTTGAATCAAATTTTAAATTCTGTCGTATCTATTATTTTAGTGTAGTTAAGTTTTGTTATTTTATTTAACGTTAAATTATTTTAGACCGCAGACGGTAAGTCCTATCAGTACGGACTACGGGATAGTGACTGACATCAGTCTTACTTAGACTAGTACTAAGTCTCGCCTCTGTGGTCTAGCGGTTCAGGTGTTGGACTTGACTGCATGAGGTCCGGGGTTCGAATCCCAGGTCGGGCAACAAAAATGAAAATTTGGATTTTCCAATTTTTAATAAAAAAAATGTTGCGGGATTTGATAATGTGCCCGGTTGGCGATAGACTTGTCACCTATCACATTGTTTGACTTAGTGTCTTCGGCTAGTTGTGGGTGCCCTCGTTGTGCCTCTGCCTACCTCTTCGGGGATATGGGCGTGAAGATACTTTTTTAGTACTAAGTATTTTAAAAAACCTAAAGCGACTTACCATCAAACTACCATAATTTGTGTTTGTAAGCAAACAACATGAGACATGTGTTTAATTGCTTGTTTACGTACAAATACGTTTTTTACCAGGTTATGACATTGAACCCCATGTGCGAGTACGTGGAGACTGCGCAAGGTGTCCCCCTGACGGTGACGGGTGTGGCGCAGTGCAAGATTATGAACGAGGACGAGCTGCTGACCACCGCCTGTGAGCAGTTCCTCGGCAAGACGGTCAAGGAGATAAAGATGACCGTCCTACAAACTCTGGAAGGCCACTTGCGTGCTATATTGGGTAAGTTGTTACAAATATTAAACATCTTCGTGTAATCACAGTAATAAAACCTATGCTCGTTTTTCCCAAGCAGTGGGTCAGGTTAAACATTGACTTTACTGATCAGTTAAACCGAAATACTTAGTCATCAAAGTTAAGAGAAACGAAAAGAATGGTTAACCTAATAAATAATGCCTTAATGCGTGTTGGTCCGGGCTCCTTTGTAGAATAGACCATCTGCCTTCCTTGCCAGGCAGCTAGTAAAAGGCGGGCATAGGCTCACCGTCACTAACATCGTGACATCCGACTAGTTGGTAGAGTTTAGCAGCGACTCGCCCGGATTGGTACCACCGCCTTACCTATACCTGCCGCCATAACGTCATTACGTGTTCCGGTTCGGGGGGTAAGGTATCCGGTAAACTTACTTTTGCTCGAGGCCAAACCTTTGGTATCTCTAGGTGGCGTGAATTCCTTAACATCAGGAAATCCGTCTGCTTATTTGCCTTCCAATATCATAAAAAAAAACGATACCTAAACTTAATTTCTTGGTGACCAATGACAATGACAAATTCTATCTGAAAACTTCAACAAATCAGTGTTGTAGTCTTTTTATGATAAAAGCATAGATTTAGTTATATTACTAAATTAATAGAGGTGATGGGTTGAGAGGTTTATAAATAGTTATTATGTTATATGTGTTTTAATAATTTAATTTTTGTATAGGTAATATGAGACATATAATTTTTTAACAGCACCATCTAGTTTAACTTGCTTAAATACCCGTATATGTAGCGATGTTATCACTTACTTACATCATTCACGCATAGATGGCGCTTTGGTAAATAATAATCTTTCAATTTATAGGTAAATAAACATTTGAATGAAAAGGTAAAAAAAAGATAATTGAAGAAAAGTAAGATCAGAATTCAGAGTGCTTATGCTGTCCGTGTTGGTCCTCAACCTCTATGTAGAATACTGAATACATCATTTGGCGTCATGGCTAGCATGTCGTAGGAGGCGAGCAAAGGCTGAATAGGTAATAACCAGCAAGACCACTTGAGATTGAATGCTGTGGAGCCGCTGACTAGCCGGAGACACTAAGTCCTATGTGATAGGTGGCAAGCCTATCGTCAACTGTGCACATAACCGATCTCGGGCAACCTTATTTTTTATCGGAAAATTGAAAACACTAATTTTCAATTTTTCGGTTTGACCCTGGATCGAACCCAGAAATTCAAAAGTCAAGTCCGACGCCGGACCGCTAGACCACAGAGGCGATTAAGTATATAACATCTATGGTTTCTATAGTCCTCGGTTATGTCTTACCCTCAGGGGAGCCGCGTGCTTGTTCGCTGTGTAACATAAAAAATAAAAATGCTGACATGATGATGAGTCTATGCTCATTTCTTACAAGCAACTTGTAACAGGTTACACCTACTGTTGTTTTAGTGATCAGGTAAAACATAATACAACTTGCCAAAACTAAAGCAAACCTGATTAGCCTCGCTCGCTCATTTAGCTCGCTGACCGCATTTGCAACAGTGAGATCCGAGAGAAAGCGGGAGAGAGAGATTGAGTGTGAGTGTGTTTTTGTAAAAATGTGGAAGGGCTTGCTTCGGTCGTAGAATCGCTGACGAAAAATCGTCAAAACAGATATACCTACTCATGTTTTTAAATGAAGAAACACTTGTACTGTTTTACGTATCACTTATGCTTTATTATTTTATAAATAGCCTACCGGTTTCGCTTTTTACAGCATCATCAGTGATAATAAAATAATATAGTGATAATAAAAATAATAGTATATATGTAGTGATAATAATAATAATATAGTGATAGTGATAATAAAAGGTATGCCAGACTGCCTTTTCTGGGTAAGATATCCTATAAATCAGCCAGGATGATCAAAGATTGTCAACCGGTATTTTACACGTCTGGATAGTTAAAACACCTTCTCTTCAATAACAAAACTAGGACATCAAAAATGGTGCGTAGTGGTGTCTATAGGTTGGAATGTGAGGGATGTAAAGCAGAGTATATTGGACAGACTGGGAGGTTTTTTTCAGTACGATTAAAAGAACATATAAGAAATTGGCGTACTGGTAAAGGGGAGTCTACATTTGTCAAACATCTGAGGGACGAAGGTCATGCATTTAATCCTACAAAAAAATTTTAGATCCTACATTATTGTAATAAAGGTAAGGTAAAGGTAAAGGTATTTTATAAATAGGCTATTTATAAAATAATAAAGCATAAGTGAGACGTAAAACAGTACAAGTGTTTCTTCATTTAAAAATATGAATATTTGGAAGTTTTACCAAGCGCCGACGATGGAAAATATCAAAACAGATATACAATTCCAATGTATATCATTGAGTTAATTTTCAGTATCAGTATATTTTCAAATAACTCGATGATGTGTATGGACGCAGGTACCCAAAGAGACATAGATTTACATTCTACGTTAAAATCTCTCAGGTTTTATCCGAGCGTGATGTCTAGAGTCTCCGAAACCGGAGTGTTGGTATGAAAATAGTAATGAATGTGAAAGAGGGTAGGCATTCCTGCGAAGACCGTGACACTTAGCGTTAGCACTCAATATGCTGTGCCTACTAAGAAAGAGATTTAGCGTGATTATATGTGTGAATATGTATAAGTATGCATGTACTTAATAAAGTAAACATTTGGCATACAACATCAACAGGATATCTTACTCTATTACTCAATCTCACCCTATTAATTATTGTCATTATGTTTTAGGTTTATTATTTTGCATAGTAAGTTATCAAAATATGTTGTATAAATAAACTATATTAGTTACAAAATACAAGTTATGTCAAAGTTAAAATCTTAAGTCCTTTTTTGTACATAAAACTATAACAATAAAATGTGATATCCTAGCAATGTATTCAATTCATTAATTATAAATCTGTGATAATATTAAAACAAATGTCAACTTTTACGTTTCAAATGTCACGTGTTCCAAACATTTAACGCAATCAAATATTTATAAAACCCGTCGGGAATCGAACCCGAGCCTCGCGGTTGGTCGGTGTAGTTAGCCATGTACTCTAGCTACTCGACCAACGAGACGATTAATGGTTCGGTGTTGGTCATGACTTCATGAGGTCCCAGGTTCGATCCTCAGGTCAGTCAACTAAAATGTGTTTTTTTTTAATTTTCTAATAAAAACTACGTTGGTTGGTACTGGATATGTGGACTATTGGCAGTTAGCTTGCCACCTACTGCATTGTGGGTTTTAGTGTCTTCGGCTACTCGTGGGTGTTCTTGTTGTATCTCTACCCATTTTCAGGAATAAGGGCGTGAAGATACCCTTGCGAGGTAGAAAGAGAATATCAAGAACCAAGTGTCACGATCCTTGCAGACCTGCCTAACTTCCTCCACATTTATTACTATTTTCAGACACTCAAATCTCGGGAGATTAGATAAACGCCCAATTGGCAATAAGTTTGCCACCTATCATAATGTAGGGCTTAAGTACCTTTGGCTAATCGTTGATGCTCTGGTTGTACCTCTGCCTACGTTTTTAGGGACATGACCGTTAAGATGCCCTTGCGAGGTAGACAGAGGGTATTAAGTGCCAATAGTCGAGACCCTTGCACACCAGCCTAGCTATCTCCACATTCATTACTCTTTTAATACAAACATTATTAAATCAAGAAGATTAGCTGGCTAGTTGGCGGTATGTTTGCCAGCCACCTATTGTGTTAGTAACTTCATCTAGTAACTAGTTAATGCTCTGATTGTAGTTACATCTGCCTCCCCCTTTGGGAATACAGGCGTGAAGATACGTATATTGACCCCAAGCCCTGAAATCGCGGTCACAGCTCACACCGAAAAATGTCACAGTGTACGTTGCGAGTTGCGACACAGTATTGTTTGATTTAGGTCAAGTGCTGGCTCAACGTTTTTTTAAACCGCCACAGTACTTCAGAATTCCCGATTGCAAAATGTACACTTGGGAATCCATAAATTGTATTTACATTATATACGAAGATGGAACATAGGTACTAGGCTAATGAAAATAACTTCCATATCTTCATGTCAAGTCACCTACGAGGAAGACAGAGAGTATTGAGTGCCAAATCTCACAATACAGACCTTTCTGGCTTCCTTCACATTAATTACTTACACGTAATTAAATAGCTTGATTTTTTCGGTTACTTGTTAAGTTATATGAGGATTTAGCAAGTCGATATAAAAGAAAACTACGGGTTGCACTCCGGTCGTGCCGGTAGAAGTTAAAACTTGAATATTATCGTTGTGCATTTTTGATATTTTGGAATGGTTAGTATCAGTATGAAAGTACTATTATTTATGTGGTAGAATACAATATTCATTTAGGCCTGCGCCGTCTTATTCGTGCAAACGTCCTGCGCTGTCTTACGAATTTCCGATCAGGTCACTTATCCTGACACAATCGCTGAACACACAAAAATGTAGGTCTAAAATCGCCTTTTTAAGATTAGATGTAAGCAATGCTTAAATCACAGTACAAATGTAAAACAGTATGGGAACAACGTACAAACGTTTAAAACGTAACACTCACACAAGCATGACAATCAAAGAAACCTCTTGACGGTTTTTGCGGTGAATTGTTTGTGAATGCTGCATCAACACCAGCGGTTACATACTTCGTTTTTCCGCGATTTTTTTAAAATTCCGCGAGCTTATCCATCTTCTGCTAGAATAAACCGATGCCATTAAATTACTACCTACCTACTTATTATTTGTAAACTACCTGGTTAATGCTATGCGGTCGATCTATCATTAGTATCAATACAAAATAATAAATGCTAAAATAAAAAAATGGCTTGATTCACTGGAGTGTAGGTAAGTGTTTTATCAACTAGGTTAATTTTTCATACTGTTCTATATTTATTCTATGCCTGTGTGTTTCAGAAATATCACTATTAGGTGGAAATGTTTAAACGTTGTTATAAATGTGTAGTAATATTAGCACTGCCCTTCACGCTACCTACATTATCGCAACTAACTACGCTTTTATCGGTAACTAAACAAGTCTTATCACCATCAGTGATTGAAGCAAATTTTATTTAACCAGCAACATTATACTCTAACATGTTTAACCCATGCTTTTACACATTTTTGCAATGAAATTTATTTTATTTTATCTTCGGCCTCGCACGCATTTAAAATATAGACATAAACATTCTTCTTCAATCACTTTATCCATTAAAAAAACCGCCTTAAAATCAGTTACGTAATTTTAAAGATTTAAACATACAAAGGGAAGTAGGGACAGAAGTAGCGACTTTGTTTAAAACTATACGTAGTGATAGGGATTTCACAATTTTATCTTATTACATTTTCATATCGTACATATCGCGTATTTCGTCGTTTTATATCATATATATCACTACATAGTATAAAACAAAGTCGCTTTCTCTGTCCCTATGTCCCTCTGTGTGTTTAAATCTTAAAAAACAACGCAATGGATTTTGATGTGGTCTTTTTTGATTGAATAAAGTGATTGAAGAAGAAGGCTTATGTGTATATTTTATACCCGTGTAAGCTAGGGCGGGCCGCTAGTAATTACGATAATTATAATGTCAATAATAAATTTTCCTTAATACATAAATTGTAAAAAATATAATTAAATCAAATCAAATAAACTTTTTTCATTACTCTGGCACTCGTTCGGAAGCACGGTAACATAATATTATATGACCGTGTCGGAGGTAACTGGAAAATGGTATTTCGCATCGACGAGGGCGATTCGCATCGTAAAGCGAAACCAGGCGTTCTATCCACGCATTGTTACAACTGAAATGCACTCATTCATGAGATGCACAACTACAACACTATTTTGCAAAAATTCGCTTCCGCACACGAATGCAACGGAGTGTTAATTCTATGATTTTTTGGGATTAACTAAAACATTATGTAAGTATAAGAATATCCATAGTATGGTTTAAGTCTAGACGTAGTCTGAGAGTTTACTCAATTTTAAATAAGTACATCTGGCGTTGCGTTAAAAAATGTTGAGAATAAAATTAGTGCAGATTTTTTTTATTGCCTTTGTGGTCTAGCCTTTCAGCGTTGGGCTTGATTTTATGAGATCTTGAGGCCGGACCGCGTGTCGGGGAAAAAAAACTTATTTCAATTTTCTTATAAAAACAACGTTGCTAAGAATTGTACACGTGCCCTGGTTGTGCCTCGCCCTACGTCATCAGGTCATATACCTGCTTAAAGATACAAAATTTATTATTGTAAATGTTACATCATTATTTCGCCAAATACAAAAAAGCTAAGTCCTCTGAAATGCGAGAGATGTATGTAAAAGTAAGAAACCGTTGCAACACCTTGTGTCGAGATGCTCAAAGGCGCTATATTCACAAGTCTGTTGAGAATGGTGATGCTTCTAAGGTGTGGAAGTTCCTAAGAAGTTTGGGAGTAGGTAAGGCATTTTCCAATGTATCTAAAAATACCGATGTCAATCATCTAAACCAATTTTTTTCTTCCCCAGGTATTGCATTCGATTCTAGTACGAAGTATGAGACTCTGAAATATCTAGCATCCCTCCCTCGATATAATTCCGTACCTTTCTCCTTTAAAGAGTTTTCTGAGGATGATGTGAAAAAAAACGTTCTATCCATATCTTCTAATGCCGTCGGTTGTGATGAAATCGGTCGGAATATGATTACTCCTATCCTCGATATCATTTGTCCAATTCTTACTCATATTCTGAACCAATCAATCACTACTGCGGCTTTTCCTACATCCTGGAAGAACGCTAAAATTATCCCGCTTCCTAAGAAATCGAATCCTGTCGCTCCGTCTGACTATCGACCAATCTCTATTCTCCCATTCCTGTCTAAGGTTTTGGAAAGATTAGTTCATCATCAATTTTCTTCCTTCCTTAACTTCCAAAATCTATTAAATGATCTTCAGTCCGGTTTCCGTCCAGGGCTCAGTACGACTACTGCGCTAGTAAAGATTACGGATGACATTCGTTTCGCGATGGATAACAAGATGTTAACAGTGTTAACTTTGCTTGACTTTAGTAACGCCTTCAACTCTGTGGATCACGACGTGCTACTGGAAGTATTACAAACTTTCAATTTATCTCCTGCT
>NJDD01001099.1:107472-118807 GCA_002245505.1 Calephelis nemesis | reverse complement strand
CGGAAGGCACAGTTCTCTTTAGTCGTTACACTCGCGGACGTTATACGTCCGCTGTTGGCACACCCATGGCATTCATGTGACGACTGAAACTGACGGATGCCAAATACATTGCCAATTTCTAAAACGTTGTCAACTAGCTACTAGCTATGTAAAACTATATACCTATGTATATAAGTATATTTTCGTTAGATTTTCTTAAATTTTCTAAGAACTTTGTTTTTCATAAGAACCTTCGTAGTTCTGGTGGTAACAATTAACGAAAAACTATTCATAATGTTCGTTCATATGTGATGCGATTACCCAAAGAAATAGCAATTCATATTTATATGTGTATGGTGTTAATCTGAAATATAATAATAATAATATTAATCTCTGGACAAGTCACACAAAATGAATCTAACCCTAAAGTCAGCAAATTATAATATGCTAGTGTTATGGGTGTTAGTCAACGATACTAATACATAGAAATACTTAAATAGATACCAGAATAAATTTAATAAACACCCTGACCCGGAAATGCAGACATCTAAATGTTCATCACACAAATGCCTGCCCCCGTCGGGAATCGAACCCGAGCCTCGCGGTTGGTCGATATAGTTAGGCGACTAAGCTACCCACTCGACCAACGAGGTGTTATTAATATGTACAATAATATTATTAACAGAATAATTTTAATGAGTTCAAAATAGTTAGGTACAACTTGTCAAGTGTATTCATTACAAATTTTTCAACGAAGAAACTCACTGACGAAGTAAGACGTGCTCACGCAACCTGGTTCTAACAGGTCAAATATTGTATCTTACATTTATTAGAATTAATTATGATTAAACTATTTTTAAATAATGTTAGAATAATATAAACCCATACCTACGAGTACATATTATTTACAATTGTGTTACTGTAGCACGTAATACCTTCTATATGTCTGACTTAGTAACTCGGAAAAAAATCTATACCGTCAAAAAATAAGTCAAGAGGTACTGAGAATCCATATATTTGTCACCTGTCTATATATTATATTACCAATGGCTACAGTCGAGTATAGTGCGGTAGAGCGGTGCGGGCAGCGGTCGCGTACGAACTCGACCAACGAAATCGTTTTGCTCGTCGCTATCATTGAATGAGACCGGTACTCCAGAGTGAGTCTGCAATATTTGGATTTTGACTTAAAATCTTTGTTAGGAGTGTAGCCTCCAGTTGTAATATATTTTCCTGGTGCAGACACACGACACACCACGCGATGCCACAACACACATCATATCTTTTTTTTTTTGAATGACTAAATTGTTGCTAATCTCGCGATTCTATGCAACTTCACCGAGCTTTGTGGGCCGAGCAGAGTGCTCAGCCCGAGACATCATTATTTAAATGCATGGGACTGTTACCTACAACGCCAGCACCAAGGGCTGTCTCCCGGGAGACCGTACCTCGACTTGGTGCTGCGTTTTGGTTACTGGGTGGATTGCAAGGAGGAATATTGGAGGCTCGTTGCCCGGCGTTAGGCGCCAGGCGCAAGAGAGGTCTTCGTCGCCGAGACCGGAGGCGATGGTGTCGTGTGAACACATCATATCGTAATTTTAACCAAAAGCATCAATGGTCAGAGCGCTGACGTGTGGCGCCGGATGTTGCCTAGAAATACAATGCGATTAAACACTGGCAACAAGCCGATCTGGATGGATAGAATGTTGTATTGTCTCACATCTGTCGATAGCGTAATTTAGTTTCTTTTATGTCTTGCTTGTGTAATATGTATGTTTTTATATATGTAAGATTATTTAATATGTAGTTTATGCTAGTTAGTGTTGTATCGGTATTATCATATTTTTTTTTTTTGTATGTACTGTATACATATTCATACATATGTGTGTGTTTGTTTTTATATATTATATATAAATGTATATATGTTTATATTTATTACTATATATATTACCATATCCATATTATATAAATACATGTAATGTTTATATTTATTGTTAATCTGTAAGTTTTTAAGTGTATTTAACAAAATATGTGCACCACCTGTAAATTTAAGTTTCTAAACTGTTAGAGGTTAACTAGTATAGAATGCTATATAGCGTTAAGTGTAACCTTTGTACTTAGTTGTGCATAAAATTAAATAAATAAATAAATAATAGCGTAAGCTGTTTCTTTAGCGCAGGAACTGTACAGAAAGTACCACTGACTGCACTTATACATACTTCTATAATACAAGAACTATCCAACATATAAAACTAACTCCCACAAACCGCATTCAACGGCCGTCGACACATTGGGCTATTGACATAAAGTAGATTTAAAACGCCTTAGTACAGTCAAGCGTTTTTGGATTACTTGTCTGTTAGAGGATATGTCTATTTGTTCTCCGATATAAGATAATAGTACATACTTACATCAACTTGAACGCATATTTCATCATAAGTAAGTATTATGCAGCAGAAAATAATAGTTGTTCGACAAGTTGTTGTTGTTGTGAACCTTTCTCTTTGGCAGTTTGAATTGTCCCTGGCAAAACGCCTTAAGCACCAACCATTTGCAAGCGTAATTGGTCCACAATATTTGCAGGTACCTGATGCACCAAATCAATAATTAAACAAAACAAATACCTACGTAATTTTTTTATGTAAAAATGACAACAAGATCCAAAGGCAACTAATTGCACTACAATGTAAATCCAAACGCATTTTAGATTTCTCTCATGATTCCAGAGACTTCGCAGACGGCAAAGACTATTAGATACGTTCGTAGCTATCAAGTATTTAGGCATTAGCTTATCTGGTCAGTTTCGAGACGATAAACAGTACGAGATCGTAAAAAATAAAAAACGAGTTTTTAACATCCGTAGGTCAAATATTGGTAACAGATATGTTTGGAGTTGGGTCTTGAAATGGAACATAAAAATACATTAAAGTTCAGAGATTGGCAGGTTTAGAATTAATCTTCGAATGCAACGGGAGGCCACGTCGATGAGATCGACACTCACGGAGCAAACTTTTAGAGAATTTCAATGTGGAGCTCATAAGACTGCTTTCCACCAACTGGCAACACGAAACGAATGGTTAGCAACAACTGCTTACGGCTAAAGTAGTACTTCTAACAAAATATATTTCAAGTAATCGTTAAATATCACTTCCCCGCGACATAAGATTGCCGTATTACTTACGCTAAATGAGAAATGTTTTCATTTCGCAGTAATATTTACAATACATAGAGAGTGTTAAATACACATTTCATGCCAGCCCTACATTGGCCGCGACCGTCAGAACCGCCTCCATCGTACAAAGTGTTCGCTAGAAGGCCTATTACAAAAAAAATCACATTATTTGTTTCTGTCAAGATTTCAAGATGGAATAAAATAAATATCTATGTTAAATCTAGATTAGCCAAGATTTTTCATAACTAAGATAAAACCAAGATCTCTCACATACTTAAACTCAAATGTCTCGTGAGGTCTGCTAAAAAAAATATACATATGTGACAAATATTTAAAGGTATTATGAACACAATATGTAGGTACCAGGTACTCAAGGATATTACAATACGAAAATGCTACTCAGATTACAGACAAAACATTTTGTGTTATCTTCAGATTTGAACAATACTTTACTAGAGCAAAACAACTTCAACCATTGCATAACTGGTTTTTGTGCACGGCATACTAACAAGTTAACGAAACAAATTTATTGGACAGATATATTTTTTTTCATTTACTAGTTGGATTAGACAAGATCGAAATCACTACTAACTAAGCCATATTACCGAGTGAAAATGGGTCAAACGGAAAGTGGAGGTTCAGTACAAAGTAGTTTTTCGTTTTCATAATTACAAATATATCATATACCGCCGATATATAAAACCCAAGCGATTTGATCGTGCAATGTCAACTTGGTCGATTTGGGTAAATACATCCACATTCGTATTTTACATCTGTTTTGTCAATCTTTCATCTGCCACTCTTTCCACATTTCGACTGCATTAATATTATTTTCATAGTTTTTTTAGAATACCCAACTCGCGCTTTTATTCGTTCAGCAGTTCATGCAAAAGCGATCAAAACGCTCAATGGTCACCACGTTTGGCGAGTGTCGGGAAAAAATGGCGGGAAATCGGAAAAACGACGATGTCTTTCGATTTATGTATTAAAAAACATATAGGTAAATGTAAATATTTTTAGGATCCCTGAGAATTCAGCTACCTTATAACGTAAAAATGTGTATGTTTAACCCCAAAACCA
The DNA here is from genome assembly GCA_002245505.1 of Calephelis nemesis. Lineage (NCBI taxonomy): Eukaryota > Metazoa > Arthropoda > Insecta > Lepidoptera > Riodinidae > Calephelis > Calephelis nemesis. Next base: position 114,576 of record NJDD01001099.1, on the reverse strand, counting down.
TTTGCAACGAACAAAATGTAAAAAAAAAATCCGTATTTTTTCCCAATTTTCCCAAGAAAAACATTTCTTATGAAAAACAAACGAATTTTATTTACCTTCTTAATACTTTATTCGAAAGAACATGAAACATTTAATAAAATGCAATTACAAAAACAACAATGTCCATGCAAATATTTCACAACACAAGCTCGGGAAAAAAAAACGGGTCGTTATCTCACTACCTGCTACCCGGTACTACAAAAAGGCCGACTTTAGAAATTTTTCACAAGCTTGTTGTAAGTTCTGAGAAGTAGTTTGTTTGTTTTATTATATTTAATGTTTGTTCTTCTCAGTAAAAGCGTTCACAGATGTTAAAATAGGTTTGGTAAATTTAAGTAAAACAAGATAATAAAACGGGTGGTAAAACGGCTAAAATCTGATATAATTTTTTTTTCCAAAATGTTCCGAATATGTACTTAAAAATGATAAAAATTTAAATTTAGAATTATGATTATATTTGTCAATTAAAAAAAATACGAAATTAACTATCTGTCACAAACGAATTCTCTATAGAATTAAATTCTTGAATGTTCGAAAAAGTGTCACGTGCTATTTAATCTCTTATTATGGAGTATTTAGTTGAAGACACTCATAAAACTTATATGTTTCATCTGTAGATATGTCATATAAACATATTACAAATGTTATTTACAAGAATAATTTATTGTATTTTATTATATAATTAGAAATAGTTAAAATCGAGCGGGCCGTTACGTCACAAGTACATACATGACCGACTTAAATATCGCTAAATTTTGTGTAAAACTAGTTAAATGATGTGTATTGTTTTATGAAATTGTTTATCACTTACCAAAATATAATTTTAACACTTAACTAACACATTTTCACATCACTTTTTGTTCGCATTATTCACAAATTCACTAACCAACCACATACTTGAAAAAAGCGCAACGGATGAAAAAGTCATGCTCACTCAACTCGTTCCGACAAATTTTGTACCATGTTGACACACTTCAAACTTTTTAATACGACAGGTTGTATAGTCTGCTACACACAAAAAAAAATTGTTTGGATACACGAAGTTTACTTGAACAAACTTGAATTAAGAATGGAGCGCGGCAGACGGAGCCCTTTAGTGGCTGCGGCCATTGAGCGAACTTTTAAACAGCCCCTTAGGGGCTGCGAGCAGTTGAGCGTAGGTAACGTTGAGATAGTTACAGAATTATGCAAAGCCAGTCTAGCAGTCTCAATCGAAACTCCGCTTTCAAATAGCTAATCCAGATCTCCATTCACACTATTCCGTAAATACACTCTCCTTTCTACATCCACGGAATACCTCTCTTTCAAACACTACTACTACTGGCTACGTCTCTTTCATAAACTATTAATTTGATTTTCTTTGCATTTAAATATAAGTTTTCTTCTGTACAATTGTTTTTTTTATAGTGTTTTGTCTATTATTTTTATTAGTCGATGCACGATTTCAAATGTATTTCAACGAGTATTTTTGTATGGATGCTGGGTAGTTACTGAGTAATTGAAGAACTGTCGTTAGTTATTTTTTTGAAATACCCAATTTAATTACAATAATTTCAAAAAAAAACCCGCAATGCAAAGAAAAAAAACATATTTTTTTGTTATTTTAAAACCACAACCATGCATTGGCTTACGAAAATGTTAAAGGAACCACTTCTTCAGCCACTGAACCTCCACTTTCGATTCTACTCAGTATATAACATGGGAAAATTCTTGGGCTCTTTCGTAGACTTAAAGAAGCCATCCACGAATTAGGTCACACAATTTAAATGCCACAAATTTTGATTACATAAATGTTTCTCTCCCTCCCCCGTGTCGCAAATAGTTCCTGTTCCCATGTATCAGACAGCCATAGTTTCGCTAAGAAGTGGCGTCTTTTATGAATGATCCTTAAAATCTTAAAAGGCGTCATATTTCTCTCTACGCCACAAAGTTGACTGACACCTTAAGAGCGGAATAGAGTTTTTAAAAATATGTTTGTTTCAATATTGCAACAGTTAGCCAATCTACTCCGTCGTTGTTTCGTCAGTCTCATATATAAAAGCGGGCAACTTACGCCAGCGCTCTGAAAAACCGGCTACTTTATTGTATAATAATATTTACAAAGAACACAAATTAATAACATTTTGTACGAATTTTATATAAAAGAGCGCAATATCTTTAAAGCTCTAACGCTCAAGGACGTAGAAATACATACAACTTTAAAACTAGACAAGTATTACAAGCTGAAGAATATACACAGGACGATCTAAGAGGTATCGCACAGTTTACAATATGTACAACCGAGCCGGGCAGGTGTGGGCACTCGCCGACAGCCGACTTGCTGCCAAACTCACGGAACATTGACCTTCATTTGACAAATACAAATATGATAATATACAAAAGCATATTATGTACTCTTTTATTAAATATATATCGTTACGCCGACACGGTTCCGAAAGCCCTACAAGTAACTAGGGATTCTCACTTGAGAAAATAATCCGTAAAGAGAACCGCCGCCCTCAGCATCGATATTTGCAACTCGAGAGGAGGCTTAGTCGTTAAGTAGACAGGCTAACCACAATGAAAAACTATCGTAAATGATTGACGAAGTGTCGTCACCCCCATGGTGATAACTTATTTATGTTCACCCGAGTGATAGAAAAATGTCAACGTGGGTCCTAGCCCTTTCGATTTTACACGTAGAAAATGTGGCAAACAGTTTATAAGTCGATGGTATATTTCAATTATGTATTAAGTATGAACTTGGAATATGCTCCACAGTTTTTTCAAAATTGCAACTAAATCAAAGCTTTTTCCTGTACATATATATATAATAAACATTGCTATAATTCAATTATGCAATTGTTTTATTTCTAAGGAGAAACTTTAAAATCAGAAATGAAAACAAGGATGTACCATAGAGTAGACTTGCTACTGTCCCGAGACCGGCGACCACAACAGCCGCTGTGACGTCACTGCACGTCCGACCTATCGCTGCACTAAACATTTTACTTTGCAGTAATACAAGTACGCTTGTGTAATGTTAGCCTAAAGGTCAAAGTATACAAAATAGCCAAAATAAAATAAATATCCAGCACACATTTGACACATCCTGTTTGGAGGACATATTTGGCAACGCATCCGGGACATTGAAACAATAAAGTCTATGTATAATTTATTACAACCATGCATGTACATAACATGTTAAAAGACAAATATCACAACGGCCAGTGCTCCCACTTGCGCCGGCAGCGCGTCGCTACAGTACAGTACAGTACAGCACGGTACAGTACAGCACGGTACAGTACAGCACGGTACAGTACAGTACGGTACAGTACAGTACAACACGGTACAGTACAGTACGGTACAGTACAGCACGGTACAGTACAGTAGAGCGGCTAACTACAGTAGCACCTGGCGAGGCCGCCTCCTCACTTCGGCGCCATCTACCGACTCTGTGCTATTTACAATAACTAAATTTTAATACAAAACAATGTAATAGGGTTAAGTGCCTTGACCTAATACTGGCACCGAGTAGATCTATTGGACTCCCCCAGACAGTGCCGCTTGACCTCTGCTAGAACACTAAAAAGCTAAACCTACCTGTTCAGATTTTTAAGCTTATCGATTTCAACCGCTGTTGAAACAAAGCGGCGCCACACTTTATTATTGTCACTGAGCGATCCGTCAACAATTACCTGAAACCCTCGTGCAGTTTACGTTCAGAGCTAAGTTTCAGACTTGTGTTCCGTAAGTATTATTCGTATTAAACGATAAGCTATATGTTGTGACGCTGCGGGACTGCGTGAGTTGTCTTATAGTGGCCTCGGAGACCAAACTTTCATGGGTGTTGTAAACCATTTTTGGCTTTTAATTTGGACTATATTTAAGAACTATCTTTTGAAAGAATGATAGCCCAATGTCCCGAGAACAAAGATCCAAAGCGAGGAGGCGGCCGTCCTGTCAGTAATCACAGTGATTACGAACCACACCGACTAACAACATTCATAAATATACAAAACATTAGTAACCATTCTGCTGCTCACACACCATCACTTGTTTCAAGTTATCACCATACTCTGTTTACGAAAGTGTAACACATATTATGGTGCGGTCACACCAGTGCGCACGGTACGACTCTAAGCACTTACAGCTTATTTGGCGAGACTCCTTCGACAGAAGATAGCAATAACTTCAGTTTAGTGAATGTGCATCAAAATCAGCACTACTGGGGGACGTGCCACTTGTTCGACGCCATTAGAGGCTAGACGTTGAATCAAACAGAGCGAGGTGCGGAGCGAGTCAACGTTATGCACTATTTAGTAATAATAAAAATTAAGGCATTACTTTTTTTAAGATGAATTAAAAATAAATATTTTTTGTGAATCAAATCATACAGAAGGCGCACACCTAACGGTAATATATTTCTGCATCATTATACATCACAGTCCAGGGATTTGTTGGGTTCAGTTGCTGGTTACAGTAACATTGCAAATATGCAAATATTATGCTCATAGGATACACATTTTAACAATGTATAATCTTCAACCATGTTTCGACGCAATTTTTAGTTAAGGAAGCTAATACGGAAGAAAAACCGAATGCAACTAAATCTTTTCAAAATCCGTTGAGTGATTTCAAAAAAATATTGAAATAATTTTACTACATTTAACAGACTTATAAGTAAATGTTTAATGAAACCACTCCGTTCCGCTCCGCTCTTCGCTCCGATTGTCTCAATATATCGGGTACAAAAACAATATTCACAAATACATCGCTGTAACATAACTAACGATATGGATTCACAATATGTTTCGGCTTGACATGTAGAGTATGTCACAAATACTAAGCGTCCATAGCAGTCGCAATACTGGCTCGGAAAACCAACGCGCACAACATTTCAACACGGAGAAACTCGAATACTCAACACTATAACATGATATTCATTGCTTTATTATAATTACTATGAAGTGTTACTAGCTACTAACACAATATACACAGGGACGGTTATCGTGTATAATTCGGCTTTGCCCGTGACACTTTTTTTTCATATATGGCAGTCTACACGATGTTCAATCAATACGTACAAAATGAATTGTGCCAGTACATAAGCTCACTCTTTAAAATGTATTCACAAACATCGCGTAGGCACGTGGCGAGCTGCGGTCGAAGCGGATTCACGTTTGATTCGTTTGACACTGACATGAATCAAATCGTTTTTCATTTCGTTTTATATTAGTGTTTTCATTCAGATAGTAATAAACAACGGTAGCGTCCCTGTGTATACGTCGTTTGCAGACCGCAGAGTCCGGGAGCTCGGGACTAACGATCCCACCTCAAGCGACCTACATATATATGTACGGTACTTTCAACTAGAACAGAAATTGTTACAAACATATTTAATACAGTATGTATAAAGCCCAATATACATTATACATGTATGTATTATGATCCAATCTGAAACATGGTGGAATATATTTCATGGGACGACAGCGCGACAGTTACACAATTCATTACTAAATATATTTAAAATGTATAGGTACATATTTATATATGACACGTGACTAAAGCTTACGTGTAAAAAAATTATAACACGATCAACTTTATTTCTTATCTCAAACTAGTTGTAGACGTTGTTTAACAAATACATAGATACAAATACATCACCCAAACTAACCAAAAAGTACTTCATGATGTTACTATTTACAAGTCCATAAAAATACGACAACAATACTGAGGCCGCGAGATTTTGTAACAATTATTTAAAGTCACTTTACCTGACGCTTACATAACGTTTTCCAGGTTACGTGCAGCCAACTGCCGGATGGCAAGAAAGCATTTTTTTGCAACCAGCCGGATGTGCACAATTTGCAGGCTTAGCCAAGATCGTAACATGACCTTTCTATTATCTTTCTTCAATTCCTAACGATTTAGCGCCAGCAGTTGAAGAAAACGCTAAATTGGTAGCCAAAGTCAAATGTTTGACACAAACGCTTAAGCTACAGAGTCGAGAGAAAACATCGTGGATAAAGTGTACGTAAGCGATATCGTAGCGTCAACATAACCTGTGTCACGGTTGTCACGAGACACGGCTTATGTCCAATTTAATATTAAAATTTGAAATATTTTAAAATTAAAAATAGTGGAATAACCGATACAATATTTGTCTGTTTATTATTACTTTTAAATAATGTAACAGTGTTATTTGATGTAATTTTAATTATTTAAATCTAATACTTATAGTTAAGTATACAAAGAAAAAAATTAAATTAACTTAGAACTTACGATGAAATCTAGACATCAAATTAGACCGGAACGATTTGCCATTATAACAGAATTTATATAGACCCGAAGAGGTGCAACTAGGGTACCTACGACCAACCAGTGAAGACACTAAAACTCGTGATTTTAGACGATAAGACAGGAACTTTGTTAATACAAAATCGCTGCACAAACAACCAATCTACTATTGCTTCCACTGTATCAAAATGTTTTTGCTTTTTGTCGACGTCTGATTAACACTTTCTCATCATTACGAGCTTTATAATAGTAAAAGTTAGTTAATATACCTACATGTCTCACATTTTCCGAAATTTGTAAACAGCTGATACAAAAGAGACGTCATTTTTTAGCGTTTTCTACTGGGTTTTTTATTGGCGAGGTTAGCAATCGACACTCATAATCTTTGTAATATGTCAAAATAAGCGACTTGGCTACCATTTGTCGTTTGGCACTGTACAAACGATTAATTTCATTCTATTGTTTCGAACGCCACCTTGTGTATTTGGTTAAGACTTTTCTCTTTGTTTGTTAATATCAAATGATATAGCGTCCTGTCCATACATTTTGTTAATGTTGGCGTTTGTAGAAAGCCGGCATGGCTAAATCCGCTGTCATGTCGATAATATGTCTAACTACCGAACATTACTGAATATTGATTAACATTTCAATTGAATTTTTTTGTTATCATTATAAATAAGTTACCATTTATTTGATATACACAATTGCGCGTAGCGAAAGAGAAATTTATTTAAAGCATTGTGACTAGTTTTTATTAAAGGAAGTAAACGGCGGAGAGGGGAGGCC
>NJDD01001099.1:81475-93653 GCA_002245505.1 Calephelis nemesis | reverse complement strand
TGTGTGGTGGGTGTGTCGCAGGACTTACAAGCGGCGTGTCGAGGCGCAGCAGCAGCGGTCGCAGCATGTTCTCCCGGAAGGCGGGCCACCTTGGGTCGGTAGGCGGCAGGCGGCCGCACTCCTCCAACACATCGAGGTGCCGCAGCATGCCCACCACGTGACCCATGTACCCCGCGCGCGGGACACGCTCGCCGCCCTCACTGCCCACACAAACATTTTTTTTCACATTTCAATACAATCTACATATAACACATATTGTCACAATGTAATGGAACTTTGAAATTTTACGACAGATATCGAACTTATCAATCATATCAAAATACAACGTTGGATTGGAAGTAATCAAAATGAAAACATCGAATTGCACGGTTTCTGTGACGCATCAACAAAAGCATACGCGTGCGTAGTATACGCGCGTATGCAACATGAGGATAAGATATCAGTTGTACTATTGACAGCAAAAACCAAATTAGTACCTGCGATTAGAACTAAGTGGAGCATACTTATTATCAAAATTAGTTTCCAAAATCATGAAAAGTTTCAATACTCGTAACATAGAGTTATTCGGATGGTGTGACTCTACGGCAGTATTAGGATGGCTACAAGGCGATCCTAACTGGAGGAAACCATTTGTTAGCAATAGAGTACGTCACATTACACAGATTATGACGTCATCGTGCTGTCGATATGTGAAGTCGGTGGATAACCCAGCTGATTGCGCCAGCCGCGGTGTCACAGTAGCACGACTTCGAAAACATCCTCCGTGGTGGAATGGTCCTACCTGGTTAGCATCTCAACATGATTTTAAACAATTACAACAAGATAAATACAATACAGATTTAGAAACAAAGAAATCAAAGCAAATTACAGTGTTACGAACTATTAAATATAACAAATCAAAAAACATTTTTGAATATTTATTATGCAGTCAAAGCAATTTTACGCGACTTATACGTGTTTTTGCATGGATACTCCGATTTATGTCACGGAAAAATATCGAACATACCTACTTAACTTCACAAGAATTGGACTCAGCAACAATTAAAATTGTTAAGTATGTACAATCGACAGAATTTATTATTGACGTAGATAATCTGGAAAATAAAAGCAAACTAAAATCAAATAGCAAGTTATTAAATATAAATCCGTTCTTAGACAAAGGCGGATTGCTACGTGTCGGAGGCAGGCTAATTGACAACGGAACAAACTTCGTGGGAGCCAGCAAAATACTGTCAAAGGAATATATCAATTTAAGATCAATTATTACGGAGGAATTTCATTCGGAACTTAACGAGATGAGAATCCAGTGGTCAAACATCTCACCTTCGTGGCCTAGCGCGGGAGGCCTCTGGGAAGCGGCAGTCAAGAGCCTCAAGCATCATCTTCGCAGAGTGGTTAGCGAACAAAAGCTGGAATTTCGAGGAATTTACTACCGTCCTCACGCAGCTGGAGGCATCACGCAAAAACGGCATTATAAAACGTCCTATCATAAAACTATCAACTTTACCAGTTAATTTGGAATATCAACAACATAATCACCTACTTATCAAGCAATAAAATCTATCAGAATCAGATACGAAGATCCATACAAAAAAGCCTGCTATCAAGAAAACGTCCAGTGTCAACCTTACAACAAAGTTATTTTTGTTATTAAATTTGTTATTTATCACAACAGTAAACGGAGCATAAAACATTTCAACTATCAAATCATTACAAGGAATTTATTTTGACAAACTATCAGACATGCGTGTAGTAGTAGATGACTGGAAACTCATAGTCTACTACGATATGGAACCTTATTGGCACAGAATAGAGACCTTTCAGTTTTATATGAACCAACTCGAAACGATATGTAAACCACCAGACAGTGGTGCCGATTCGCTTGGTACAAACTAGTCTAAACTAACCTAAAATTAGATTTAGAGTTGTCAAATCACGTTTGGTATTCTGCTGTACACATCTAAACTAAAATTTTAGATTGACAGATCTAAAACATTTTAGTTGTTCAATTTAGGTTTTTCGTATTCTGTTGTGCATGTTTTATGTCAAATTTCACTTAAAATTACAAATGTCACTTAAAATTTAGAGGGATTTTTTAGAAGACGATTAAATTTAGTTTCCATACAAACTACACTTGTTTTATTACAATTGATTGTTAGGGTAGCTGATGGTAGCCCTATGATTAAAAAAGAAAATTTTATATCAGCATTGTTGTAGATTCGTCTAAAAAGTACATAAGTACCTACCTACCTACGAAATTATAATTCCATAATTCTAACATTCGTTTAACATGATTAAATTTGAACTCAATATAATTTTATATCAAAACCAGTTATTTAATTCATCTATCAATCAATCATAACAATCTATCAATTTAAAGGTGTTAAGTCTACAGACCCTACAAATATATTAAAACAGTTAAACGACACTAAACAAAAAATTAATTCTAATACCTTACGTTGTTTATAAAAGTGCCAAATAATAATTTGAGAGTATCAAGATTGACTTACGTTTTTTCCTCATTTGCTTCGAATGCGTCAATCAACCTTGTCAACAGATTGCACTCGTTCATGAGCTACAAAAAACATGAACATAGTTAAAATTTATTCATTTATTTACAAAAAAAACACACACATGATATTGTTTTATTAATAATATTATTTTCATTTCAACCAGCATTCACTTTACGAAAAAAATACTCTTAATAAAATATTTAACAAACAATTACAAAAATATTTATTTACTTGAAGCCTTATTCAAATATTGGGAACTTATTTCCCACTTCCTACTTATAAATACAAAAGTACTCCGTTTGATTAAGGGTAAATTGACCTTACAAAGGTTTTCGTGACGCGTCTATAAAAATTTAAAAATTACCACCGGGTCAGAACTTTTATATTTTTTGTTGTATATAACTAAGGCCTTACACTAATTTGTCAATTTATTTATTTTATATGATTTCTTTTTTGTATTTAAAGTATCTATTTGTAAATCCATTTGTGTTGGGTCTTAAAAAAGAAAAAAACGGTCAAGTGCAAGTCGGACTTGCCTATCAAGAGTTCCATAGCAACAAACATACTTTAAAAGTTCTTGCAATCCATTACATATATTCAATACAGCGCTAACTGCAGAAGTGATGCTAACTGCAACAATTCGCGTCACTTCTGCAATAAGCTTATGCTGACGCTAGTTACGTAAATCTCACTGTTGAGCAAATAAATAGACTCAAACGTCTTCAGAACCTTTGCATTAGATTCATATTTTCATTGCGTAAATATGATCACGTTTCTCAATTTCGTGCTAAGCTCAAATGGTTGCCTGTCAACATTCGCCGGAACTTTCATATCCTCTCCCTTTTGTACTCCATCCTCTTTGATCCATTTGCGCCTATTTATTTAAAGGAGAGATTTAAGTTTTGTAACAATGAGGTAAAATTCCTCAGGTCCAGTGGTAATTGTACTCTTCAAGTTCCCTCTCAAAACACTTGTTACTATAGCCGTTCTTTCACTTCGGAAGCAGTGAGGCTTTGGAATTCTCTCTCCGTAGATGTCAGGAGAGCTCCAAATATTTATATTTTCAAACGTATGTTAAAGCGTCACTTTCTGCATTCAATGTAATATAGTTTGCGTTTGACTTTTCTTGTTTGTTTTAAATACTAATAATTAAAACAAGCTTCTCCTTTTAGATTAATTTGTGACGTCTAGTATTAGATGCATTTGTATATTTTTAAGAGCACCATTAAACAGTATCTCTCTAAATCTTGTTCTATACTTTAGGGTTGCCTGGAAGAGATCGCTGCCTTGGCGATAAGGCCGCCTTTGTGTATCTTCTTAGTGTAAGTTATTTTAATGTATTTGTGATTTATTTGTATTTGGTGCACAATAAAGAGTTATTGTATTGTATTGTATCCATTATGAATATCAAAAACATTATATTAAAATGCTTATGGCAAACGGTTGCGCGATTCTCAATTCCGCACGTTCATATCTCACGCACAGTGACGTACAACTATTTTAAGAATTGGTGTTACAGTCCCTTTTAAAAAAACTATCAACTCGATCTCGTTCAAACCAATTTTCGGTGGAAGTTTACTTAAATTTAATGTTTATTGTACATCAGACAGACATGACGAATCTAAGGGTTCCTTTTATTTTTTCCGTGTACCCTAAAAAAAGAGTGTCTTTACGCCCTTATCTCCGAAGATGTAGGTCGAAGTACAACCAAGGCACCCATGAATAGCCGAAGACTACAAATCCCACAACGAGATAGGTGGCAAGCCTATCGCCAGCCGGGCACATGACAAATCTCGGGCAACGCTGTTTTTATGAGAAAATTGGAAAAAAAACCCACATTTTATTTTTGTTGCCCGACCGGAGATCTAAACCAGGACCTCATGAAGTCAATATATCTCTTTTGATATGTGGGTGCAAGTGTGTGTGCGCGTGTGTACGCTCGTGTGTATGGGCGTGTATGTGCGCATGTGTACGTGTGTGTAACAAATAAAAGTACCCATTTGCAGTTATTTTAACGTCCCGAACATATTTTAGCCCGCTCGTCAGCAGTTTCATTTCCCTGGACTCCTATATGTTTGGCATTTATCAATAAAAGTACATTTAAGAAACAGTATGTAGTGACTTACGTGGTCAGCGTAAGTGTCACCGAAGACAGAATTTTGCAGCGCGTTGCGCACGAACCCGTACACGTGCGCGTGCAGGAAATTGTTGTCCGGGAACTCGAACATCAGCTGCAGCAGCACGCTCGCGCTTCCTACGGGGCACCTTCTACAGTTACTACAGGGGCAGTCAACACAACACAACAGCCTACATTTTTGTCAAAATATATTTTGTTTCTAATTTAAGACATTGGTAGATTGCTGCTCATCTAAACAATAGGACTACAAAAATGCTGAATAAATCTGTAGTCATATTTGTAAAATGGCAAAAAATCAGTAGGTATGTTATAATGGGTTTACTTTTCTTTCGTTAGGGTTAGGTCTTACACGTGTTAGTATTTTTCCATTAGTCAAGCAGAAATTTGCATCAAATTTTATGAAAATTTTAATCAATTATAATTAGTCATCAGTCATAAGTCGTCAGTAAGACATGTCAGGCTCTTGGGTAAAGCGGTGGCCTCATTACACAAGCTCATGTAATGAGATTTGGCGGCAACGAGGAAATACACGATACGCTAATTTCTTCATGATTATTTCATTTGAGCACTTTCACTGAACAAAATTGTACAAAATGCCACCAAAGTTGACTAATTTCACTCAATATCAACACGAAATTCAATAATTATGAAAAAAACTTCGACCATCTTTTCTCTCGATGGCGCCAAAACTCATAATTGGTTTACACTTGTTACAATTTAAAAAAAACAGCCAATGTTAGTTACCTTTCTACTGATTGACTTTGGCCTATTATAGTTGTTCATGCGAACATAATCGAGGGCTTCGTCTTTACGGAACCCTAGTATTTCATAACCAGCGCGACATCCGGCCAACATTACCTATCAGCAACCTAGTTGCACAATAATATGTTCATTGCAAGTATGTCATCAACTAGACAGAGAAAAATGTATACTGTGTTTCATGTATGGTACCGAGGTAATAAAAGAGCATGTCCCCGCATGGTCGGGCAGAGCTCAACTGTCCGTGGAGTTCTCATTCATCACCTTATTGTCCCTGCCCCTCTGACTATCCATCACCACGACATAAGACGGCTTCCTAGTCTACCTATTATATCGGTACTACCGCAGAGAGTCTGATGTGGTAGGTGGTGATTATCGTACCTCACACCTATTTCCTACCAACCTTCCGTTTAGAGCCAGTAGGTCTCAGGCCCTAGACATCCCGCATCTATTTATATATGTATATATTCATTTTATGGTCAGGATAGGGACCGTCTTAGGGCTGTTAGGGTTAGGGGGTCTAGTTTCCTTCGCGTAACCACTTTCAGTCCCCAACCTATCCACGTGTGCAGATAGCTCTCCCTACGTTCTCAAACCTAGAGGCAAGCGCCTAGCTTCTGTCTGCACAATAGTCAAGTATTGAAGAATGGCAGTGGTTGCCTAGTAACCGATCTAAAGTAGCCCTTTCCCTTTTTGGGTAGCTTATTGAAATTGTTAAGTACTTAACATTTACTTTAATTTACACTAGAGCCAAATTGCAGAAAGAATGTTTAATAATATTTACCTCCTTTTTGCAACATGTTCAAATAACATTGTGAATGTAGTATATTACTTATCTCCGGCTTTCATAAAACTGCGAATTATTATTAAAGACTATTTATTAGAAATCTATAATTAAATAGTCGCGTTTTGTTATTGAATTTTAATTTTTCGTTTAATTGCAATAGATAATATATTTTAATAAATGTTAAATAGACACATTTAAGGAATCCACATAAAAAGTATAACTACGACAATTAAAAAATTAAACAAATTATTTCATTGAGAACAAAAACATCCACAACTAGCTTTGATTCATTACCTGCAGAAATAAATTCAGCGTCAGTCACTGTCATGTTCTAGTATGGAATGTAGGATAATCGTAAGCTTACACATTGAGCTAAACATCTACTTACTATAAATAATAAAAATTAAGTCAGAACTTTCAAACTCTACGCAATGGACTTTAATGCAAATTTTTTACCAATACATACGAGTATATTAAGTGTCAATGACAGAAATTATGAATAAAACAATATTTCTTAGATTTGCATGCAAGGCTTACCATAGTTCTTAGCTTTGAAAAAGGGTAATACAACACTAACATTCTTACTAATAAACATGGAGTAAAGTACTCTAAGATTTAAGTGTACACTTAAATAAAATTACTTGCACTACAATGTCAAACATTAATAAATAACAGAGAAAATATGCTAATTGCATAAATTAGTTACACATTATTGTATTATTCGTGGTATGGGTATCAAAATTAAAAAATCGGTTCTATTAGAAAGAATGTACGTTACAATATAAAAAGCAAAATGCGATCATCATATTTATGTCTACTCTTTCTTGACAAGTTGTATTACAGATAACTATGAAAAGATAACATATATGGATTGCAACAAAAGTTCTTTCTTAATTTGAAAAGGTGTCCTTTCGAGGTGACCCCATTACCATCAAGTCTGGATCTATTGACGGAATACCAATTTTTGTGTACTAACACAATAATTATTGAAATATCGAAGTGGGCGCTTTAAAGTTTCACTTCCCCTAAATTATTTATGGTAATGGAAAGCAAATAAACTGACGGTATTCGGGATGGTAACAAGTTGCCATTTACATAGTACCATAAATTTGAAATGGCCGTTGCCGACCCATGGATGGCGCATGATTGAAATCAAAGAACTTCCATATATAATTTGCCCCAGAATCAACAGACATGTAAATGTACTTAATGTGTAATGTATATACTCGATGGAAATTAAATATATATGAATTTACCTACTTTCGGATTTTTATGTTATGTATGTATCTGATAATAACTTAATATGTTTAAATTAATATATAATATATCTACGTATTTGACATTTGATTTTTGTATGTATTTAAACTGAAAAAATAAGATTTTTTTTCTACGTATTTTTCCAGGATAGAATGTATCCCATTTTATGCCCAGGATAATAAGGTATAATTATATCAAGTTCTATCGAAATCGAACCGTCAGTTTTCACGTAATGCCTGAACATACACAGACAGAAAAAAAAAATTAATCAAATGTTTGGGTTTGGTATCGATCCAGTAACATCCCCTGCTATTTATTTTTTTCAATATTTTCAATGTACAGAATTGACCCTTCTACAGACTTAATATGTATAGATAATAATTGTTATTACACGGGCGCAGCAACCAATAGTTCTGCGCCGATATTTGCAGGGTAAATAAACCACAGTCCTTTGTTTTCGCTAAGTCGTTTGATAAAATCCTAGAAGAATGTAATAAAAGCACAAACGAATACGAGTTACCCACACAAACGCAGATCACACATACAATTCTATCTTGATACATGGGGCACACTAAAAGTTTTGCACTTCTAGCTAATCGGAAGTAATAAAATATAACAATTGACGGAAAATAATTTGTCAATTGTTTTTTACCACACATCAAAGTTCTAAGTACGCAACGAAAATGGAATGAAGTCAAAAAGATTTTTTTATGATTTTAAAGGTTCTCTCTCCCCGCAATACTGTGCCGCTCGTCTTCAAAATGCTTTTGGGAGAGAAGCACCTTGTTTGAGCACCGTGAGGCGATGGTTTGCTGAATTTGAGAGAGGTCGAGTTTCTTTAAATGACGAATTTCGTAAAGGGCGGCCTTCAACTGCCGTCAACAAAAATAATGTGGCTACTGTTAAAGCTATTGGGGATTGGTATAAGCCAAATTCAGAAAATTTTACACGAGCAATTGAGAGTTCGGAAACTTTGTTGTCGTTGGATCCCTCATGAACTGACAGCAGAAGCGGGCTCGCGTGGATTGGTGCTCACAGATGCTACTGAAGTACGACCACGGACATTCTAATGCTGTTTATGACATTGCCACAGAGACGAAACGTGGATTTTTTGTTTTGAACCCGAAAAAAAAGCAATCTTGTGAATGGGTGTTTGAAAATGAGAACAGGCAAACAAATGTAAATCAGGCGAGAAACGTTTATAAAAAATGATTGCGGTTTTTTTTTCTCAACTATGGGTCCCATCTGTACAATTCCACTTGAAAATCAAGAGTGTTAATGCCGAGTGGTATTCTACCATTTGTTTACCCAGGGTGTTAATAAAGTTCGTGAAAGACGACTCAAAAGTCGCATTCTCTATTATTATTACATTATCTACACCATGATAACGCTTCTTCACACACGGCCAAGAAAACAGTCATTTTTAGTTTCCGAAAAAGTACATCTCATAACTCATCCTGCGCATAGCCCTGATCTAGCACCCTGTAATTTCTGTATTTGCCCAAAATCAACGATTTGATAACAAATTTAACTTTTACCAACTATGAAGAGGAAAAATATTTTGTCGATTAGCGGGTTGACGGATTGTCACTCACGTGTTTTGATTCTAATTTATTTTCATTATTTTTTGCCTTATTGAGTTCCCTAAATCTGTGTTGTGTTGTTTTCTGGTTACGGTAAGTGTTTTATGTATCATAACTATGGCTAACATCCCACCTAAACCCCCGGGATCCTTCTCCACAATGTCCTACACAAGAACAACAGAATTACATTGAATCCATGGACACCGTTGACTCAATTATATCTGAGTCTGGTTCTAAGCGTCGTGGCGATTCTCTAGATCGATCAACATATAAAAAAAAGTCTTCTCCAAGTGCCTCAATACAGACAATTTACACGCATCCCTGTATGGAAGATAAATTAAAATACTCAAAAGAGGATAAGAGACCCTTTATAGTACACGTTTTTAAAACCGAAGCCGATCCCTCATCTGACACAGCTATCAATCCGGTAAAGTTCGGTCAGTTCTTGTGACAAAAAAATTGGAAGAAATAGGATGTCGGTCCTAGCTCCCCCATCAATTCCCTATTTTCTTGACCTTCCCTCAACATATAATAGTCTTAGTTCCAC
Source organism: Calephelis nemesis (assembly GCA_002245505.1). Classification (NCBI taxonomy): domain Eukaryota; kingdom Metazoa; phylum Arthropoda; class Insecta; order Lepidoptera; family Riodinidae; genus Calephelis; species Calephelis nemesis. The sequence goes on along the minus strand of NJDD01001099.1, from coordinate 84,070 downwards.
TCACATTTTAGATTCCCCCTTTACATCTTCAGAAATGAATAAAGTGATGAACCATCTTAAGAACTCCTCCCCAGGCTATGACGGTATTCCTTATTCTTTTTTAAAGAATTTTGGTCATTACACCAAGGATTATTTTCTCCAACTAATTAATAAAATTTATGAATTAGGTATAATTCCAAAAAACTGGAAACTCTATTTAATTATCCCCATATTAAAATCTCAAAAGGATCCTTTGTTGCCGAAATCTTACAGACCTATAGCCCTTGCCTCGACACTATCAAAGATCACCGAAAACCTAGTAAAAAACCGACTAGAGTGGTTCATAGAAAGCAAGAACATTTTACCTAATAGCCAGTTCGGTTTTCGGAAGGGACTGAGCACAATGGGTAATATTTCTATATTTTTATTATTGACTTCTAATATATCTAATATATAATCATCATTTTCTAAAAATTAATCCCTAGCTGCGGTTTTTTTAGATGTGACGTCAGCATATGACAACGTCCTACTTCCCTTACTCAGGCAGAAGATGCTCCATCTGAGTATTCCCCCGAAGTGAAGTTGGTTCACTTCATATGCAATCTATACATGGAATGTTCAATTATAGTCCGCTACCAAAGAACTAACTATTCTGCCCGTCTGATATACAAAGGCCTCCCACAGGGATCTGTGCTCAGTCCCCTGTTATACAATATATATACTGTGAGGGTGGCTCCCCTTGATATTGATGATAAATGCTGGATGCTAGTGATGATGCGGCCGATAGGGGCTTAAATGATATTCAGTTAATGTTTGATAATGATCTGCCTTTATTTTGACGTAAATGTTTAAATTTATACAAACTTATATGATGATTGGGCAAAACGCGCGAGTTCACCTACATACTGAACCGTACATATACTCTCATAATTTAGATACAGTTGTTACCAGTTTCTGTTCTATTCTCCAATATGCTGATGACATATGTCTGTATGCCTCCGACAAATCTCTAGCTAATGTCTCCGCCAAACTTAATACTGCTATAAATTATCTTCAGGACTGGCTAAGCTCTCATGGATTACATATATCTCCTGTTAAAAGTAAAGTTGTCGTTTTTTCTAGAAAAAGATCTATCCCTCCAATTAGCATTCTTATAGACAATCAACTTGTTGAGGTCCAAACCAAAGCAAAATTCCTGGGTGTGATATTTGACTCAAAAATGTCTGATTTACATCATTTGAACTACTATTGATAAATGTGAGAGGGGTATCAACTTACTCCGATCCCTTGTGGAGGTTTGGTGGGGTGCTCACCCGTACGCACTGAAATTAATTTTGCTTTTTAATCGAACCTTGCAACAAAACTCCTCTATCGAAACTAGACAAAATTAAATATAAATGTTTGAGAATCATAATAGGGGCTATGAAGTCTACACCCACTAATGCCCTATAGATGGAGTGCGGTGATCCTCCTCTCAATTTACGGAGGCAGTTCCTAGCAGATTGATTTATTTATAGAATTTTCCAATTGTCTTCCCATCCTCTTTTGCAAAAACTATCAGCACTTACCTCTCTCATTGAGTCGTCTGCCTACTGGTCTCACAAAAAATCTCCTCGTTTTATAAATAGTTTCAGGAAACTATCAAACCAACCCTTATGTCAAGCTTCCAAATTACCATTTTTTGACTCAAAGTTCAATTCACTCCTATATCAACCAAACATAGACTTAAATATTGGCATTCATAAGGAATCTTTAAATGCAAACAGCTTATTTAACGATTTTGTTAATAATAAGTACCCAGATTGGCTTTTGGTTTACACCGATGCCTCTAAAAAAAAGCCTAGTGACATGGTTGGAGCAGCTGTCTGGATACCTAAATTTCGTGTTGCTTTTTCCTATAAATGCCCTCCTATTTCCTCTGTTTATACAGCGGAAAACCTAGCTATACTTGAAGCTATTAAGTACATTGAATCCCACAAGCTTAATAAGTCAATAATATTTTCTGACTCAGTTGTTTACAAGCTGTTTCAAATAATAATTTCTATTCTAGATCTAAACTACGTATCATTTTTCAAATTAAAGACATTTTGTACAAATGCTCTACTAATAATATTCAGTAAGTGTTGGCTTGGATACCTAGTCATTAAGGGATTAAAGATAATGAGGTAGTAGATGGGCTAGCTAAAGAATCTGTATGACATTGGCTGTCTAGACCAATTCTATGTACACCCCCTTGACCTTTCTTCGACAGCTAGACATGATCTTCTTCAGGACTAGGTACAAACTGGTCCCAGTCTAGCCTAATAAAAGGGAATCATTATGCAACCATTCAGCCTTGCATTCAAGAAAAATCATGGTTTTATCAGATTCGATCCATGATTAAGCACTGATAGCGCTGTTACAAAAAGTTGGTTGTATGAGATACAACATCTTAGTTACTATTACAAGTGGCGACCCAAGCACATCAGCCGCATTGAGTAGCTTAAAATGAAATGTACTTAATTCCTCCCGCTCCCCTCGCACTCACCGAGGCTGAGCAGGGCAGTGAGCACGTCGCTGACCTCGGAGGCGGCCAGGCGCGCCAGCACCGCGGCCGCGGCCACCCGCGCGGCCCCC
>NJDD01001099.1:66658-78818 GCA_002245505.1 Calephelis nemesis | reverse complement strand
AGTACAGATAGCGCCTAATTTAAAAAATTCCCTGAAGTTAGTAAACGTTTCAATTGCGTCAGACTGTGTAAGTCTAACGCAACTAAAATCAAATATTCTCAACTCAGAAAAATACTTAGTGTATTTTCAAAAATGACAAATATTAGTAATTGGCAATTAATAGTAGTCAGGCAATTATTAGTTTAATGGCACCAGAAATTAAGAAAAACAGTAAACAGAAAGAAAGAGAGAAACTTATTGATGTTATTTACTTAAACGTCTAGTTTCACAAATAAAACTAAAAAAACAAATTATTCAGTTTTTCATAGCAAATATTTATAGATGCTTCCAAAATAGCCCAGGTAATAATCTGCCATTGTTATTTAGGTAGTTTACTGCACCGTGCATGTTCCCGACCAGGGGACTGATTCTGCATCTTTTTAGTGATGATCGCTGAGTAAAGTGTACATCAAATAGCTGTCAAACACAAATCCATTCTATTCTAAAAATCAAATCCTCATTATTTAGTTCATTTCAAAACAGTTTATTGTGTTAAGTTGGACACGTGTTCATTAATTAATTGTGTTTTTATATACTTATAACGACGCATGCAGATATTTTTTTTGCAAATCGAGCAGCGTGCAGTCATTAACTACCTCCATAAGAAGGGGCTATCACCGAAAGCCGTCCATGATGATATGGTCAGTTATACATAAGGGTATTTCTGCTGTCTTTATTCTTAAATTAAAAATTAGAGAGATAGCCGATATTGAACAAACTTAAAATATCAGAATCAGGTTTCCACAGTGTTTTCCGCGGCTGCTTTCAGTTGAATAAGACGCGAGGTATTTCACGTGACTGTTTGGAGTTATTTGAAGCCGTGAAGCTGGTGATTTTTTCAATCGTTTTGTTATATTGGACAAAACATGGGCTCATTACTGTACGTCAGAAACAAAACAACAATCAAACAGTTGAGAAGACCTGGGGGGTGATTATGTATCTCAGTTGCCAACTCAAACTGCAAAAATGTACATCAAATGACGTCTTTTGTGTTTGCTATCTCGTCTGTATTTCTGTCGGCCCTGGAGATAGCAAATATTAAACACGTCATTTGACAGCTATTTCATGTACACTTTTCCATTTTGAGTGTGTAACTGAGTTACATAATCAGCACCCTGGTTTACCTGGTTAAGGTGGGTGAAAAGTGAAGACACGTGTTAAGATTCGGTTACATACATACAAACATAGTAAATAAAAGCGTATTAAAAAAGAACTATTACTTGGGCGTTAATAAGTCGTGTGCGCAGAGCCGCATAGCGATATCGCCAAGCAAAGAGGCAGCATTTGCAGCAGCTACAGCCCGCAACCTCTCCTTTCGTATTTCTGTTTCTTCCATGTCATTGCCATCTTCTACAACTGTAGATTCTTCTACTTTATCTATATTTCCACCAGCTTTAGTTTCTGTGGTCACGCATGGATTATCCTCATTCCCTCCTTTTGTTTCACCATTACTTTCCTCACATGCATTGTTTGTTTCATCTCGACTGTTCACACCTAAGTATTGTACTAATTTTTAATTAATGCCATTAAACATATACTGTCAACAAGATTTTTACATGCAGCCTTTTTCAGTTTTATTTTAGAGTAGAGAGAAAACTCAAGGATTATAGAGACTGAATGGCAATTGGATAACCAGTATAGTAAAATCATCTTTTGACTTTGAAAATGCCTTTTTGTACAACCCGTACAAATTAACAGTACACGTCGCGTTGTGACATCATTTGGACGGTACCGTTTGCAAAAAAAATGAAAATAATTAAAAAATATATATTAACTTTATTTTACGTAGATAAAAAATCGGTTATCAAACCATACAAGATTATTCAAATTACTTATGAAGTTTTGCAATTCGTTTTTTTATGATAATACAGTTCTATAAAAAGATGACGAAAAAATGAGGGGGCTAGATTCTTCGTAGCTGTAACTTTTTTTCCGTGATATGCCGATATGCTGGTATGGTGACAATTTGTATGGAAATATTTTAGGTTTACTATAATTATTTTCTATTCATTGTGGTCAAACAGCCCGTCTATTAGCCTTTTAAATTATCCTTAGAAAATACCATTTCTATCTCAGATTTCGATAGTTAGATCTCTGGTCCATGGACGTATTGTACGACGAATGCATGCCATCTACAAATCATATGTAATCGTATGTAATCAATAAATGCGACGCTGCTACCTCGTGGACACAATTTTATTTAAGATGCATGCAATCGTCAATGCCTCACTATGAATTGTCTTGCTCATAATATTGTTGGTACAGCCAATTGAAAAAATACACGTTGAAAAATTCCAAACTTAAAAAAGCAATAACTCAACACAAACAACAATACCAACAGGAACAGGCGCTTGCGGCAAATACGGGCAGCCGCGCGGGGCACTGGGAGAGGGGTCGCATTCCAGCGGACGTGCACAGATGATGAGTAAGAGATGTACAAGTCTTACCTTTATGATTTTCAACTTCTTCCTTTACATTGTCATTCTTGCGGTTAGCATCACTCTTTTCATTTTGTTCACTAACCCCCTTCTCTTCTGTGTCTAGATGGTTGTCAGTGTTATTTTGTGTGAGAGCAAAGTGATGCATTTCCTCAGGCTCATATGTTCCACATATTATTTGTATAAAGCTTTCAAAACATTGGTACTCATTGAACCACTATAAAAATGAGAAAATTGAAAGAACATTGAGAATTTAATACATAGAATAATAAATAATTCACAGAAAAGGCCTCTTTTCAATAAAATCAGTTGCAGTTTGCGCAGGTAATCCTCCTATGCAATGTGACTATAACAAAGGTCAGTTAAGACCATGTCATCCACTAGCAACATTATCGACTAATTTATATTTATGTATTCTTTTACTGTCAGAGTCAGTTAGTTAAAAATAAATAAAAGACCAAAAATATTTAATGTCGACAAAACGCTTGCGGTCGACGAACGCTGTCAGCTGATTATATTGTACGAAAACGCTCGCCGTGACTCTGTGATCCCACGACGCCTACCTACCAATGTAATATTTACCTTCAGGTTAGAATTGAGAACGTTTGGTATACACAATACCTACAACTATGTATTTTATGTTAAATTGCTTTAAAAAAAATACTACCTACCTACCTATCTAACACAGCTTGAATAAAAATAACTTTTTACCTACATTTAAAGACAGTATTTCGTGCCCACCCATCGCTTACAACTATACAAAGCGCAAATTCGGCCTCATATGGAGTACTGTTCTCAACTCTGGGCAGGGGCTCCACAGTACCAGCTCCTTCCGTTTGACCGCATTCAACGGAGAGCAATTCGAATTGTCAATGACCGGGCAATTACCCATCGGCTTGATCCCTTGGCGCTGCGTAAAGATATTAGGTCCCTCAATGTTTTCTACCGCATCTATCATGGGGAATGCTCTGAGGAGTCGTTTGGTTTAATACCAGCCGCTGATTTCCACCTTCAGACTTCGCGACAGAGTTTAAAGTATCATGCCCACCATCTTGATGCGTGGCGATCTACAATTGTGCGATTCCGAAGACATTTTTTACCTCGCACAACACCTTTGTGGAATCAGTTACCGAGGGCGGCATTCCCAAACAATTATGACTTAGGGACATTCAAGAAAAGAGCGTACTTATTCCTTAAAGGTCGGCAACGCATTTGTGGTACTCGTGGTGTTGCGAATGCCCGTGGGCGGCGGTGATTACTTTCCATCTGGTGACCCACTTGCTCGTTTGCCTCCTCTTGTATAAAAAAAATCCTGAGGGCATTTTGCATATAGCCATGTAAATTGTATAAATCAAATTTTTCATTAACAACAAACAATTAATACTCATTAAAATCGAATAGGTAGTTTTACCTATTACTAATTATTATTAATAAGATACTTTTTTCGGCTCGCGGCGGCGAAGATGTAAACTTAAATCGATGTAACTGCACGGAACGTGTGTAAAATGTCTTCAAGGTCATGGCGCGAGCTAGTCGCAACTTGCAAGGAATGGCCGCGCGATGCTAAGGGATGCCGCACATCACAGACTTCATAGGTGATATACATACGGATTCCCTTTGCACAATCTCGTTTAGGAATTTCGAAATCAAATTTTCGCCCCTACAAATCTAGTCAAATTCTATACGAAAAAGTTCCAAATGTATACCTTCATTTGGATTTTTGTTTCATTTTTAAAGATTTTTATGGATTAGCTGCGTTTGAAATATTTTGAAAAAGAATTCCGTAACAAAATTACAAAGATTTGCTTTGTAATGCCTGTCAAACAAATCCAAGGAAGTTGAGTGAATTTGTATGGGTGAGTTTTCGTCTTGATTTCTTCGAAACGGAATTCCTTAAACGACCTTTGGCTGTGAGTAGTGGACCTTATACCCCGTTCCTGCTATTTACAAATTATTATTTTTAAATAAGTTGGTCAGTCGACGTTTGGTCACGGATGAGGTGTGTTAATGCTAATGCTCAATTTAACTCACACGATGTGTTCGTGAGTAAATACCTTTCCAATAGCGAATGTTGCATAGGCCGAGGGTTGCTCTGACCGCCAGCCTGGTCACCAGACCTGTAGCCCTTCTACTTTTTCATAAGTGGTAGTGATATATTCTTTGACAGTTATGACTTACGGGTAATGTGAACTTCATAATACCTTACAATTGAAGTGTAGTTAAAGACGAATATTAGTGACAATCGTAAAGGAAAAAAGTGAAAATGATATCTTAGGTATTTACGTTACTCAGACATATCAATAACCGTGCTAACAGGTGCAGGATGTAAATAATGGGAATAGGTATGTAAATTATTATTTACAGCCTGGTCACCCGACCTGTAGCCCTTCTACTTTTTCATAAGTCGTAGTGATATATTCTTTGACAGATTTGACTTACGGGTAATGTGAACTTAATAATACCTTACAATTGAAGTGTAGTTAAAGACGAATATTAGTGACAATCGTTGGAAAAAAGTGAAAATGATATCCTAGGTATTTACGTTACTCAGACATATCAATAATCGTGCTAACTTGTGAATTAATAACGGATAAGTTCAACACAGGATGTAAATGATGGGAATAGGTATGTAAATAAGTTTGATTCAAAAAATTTTGCACCTCTAAATTTACTATTAGTTAGGTAGGTACTGCAATTAATATGTTATTTGTTGTGGTAACGTATTTACCTATCAACGTTACTTGGTATCCTATTTATTATCTTTTTTTAAAACTATGAAATGTTTTGACAAAGAGTGGAATGACTGGATCATGTTCGGTTCGGTTATGTGGAAAGAATGACAGTTAAAAAATTGACAAAGCAGATATGCAATGCGAAAGTGGATGAATGTTCTCGAAGAGGCTTAGGTTGACAATCCACGAGCAAATCGCTCGGGTATTATCCGAAGGTGGTGTTAATAATCTCCGGCATATTTAGACAAAAATAGTAATGAATGTGGAGGAACCAGGCATGTCTGCAAGTATCGTTAGATTTGGCACTCGATACTATCAGCCTGCTTCGAAAGGGACTTGGGGTGAAGATATGTATCTACGAGTAATATATATTATATATAATAAGTAATTTCAGAAAATTTAAACTTAAATCCATAGCTACATAATGTAGCAATGATATAATAAAAATATATGAACATTAAACCTACGAGAGGCGTTCAATGTATTTATTCTATGTATGGGTATGAAAGAAAAGACGGGAAAATTTGGAAAAAATCTATTTTATTGATTTTTATTGAATGTAATCTCCTAGGATCTCAATAAATTTAGTAGAGGGAGGTATTAAACTTTCTTTTCTGGCTTCTCGTCAAAGTTACCATTTATCTCTACCTTTTACTTCTTCATAGTCGGAAAATTGTCTTCCACAAAGGTCTTTCTTCAAATTTGAGAATAGGTAATAATCAATAGGGGCCAGGTCTGGACAGTTGTTAATTTGCTCAAAGCCACAGTCTCATACATCATCCTTTGCAACACGTGCGATGTGAACCCGCAGGATGTCGTGAAGCAGCAACACCCCCACTGAGAGCTACCCTCGCTTTTTCTCTTCAATCGCCTTGCCCAAAATGCGCAGTGTTTGCACATATTGGTGTTGTTTTACTTTCACCCCTTTTTTGTACTTGATTAATAAAACTCCTTTAGAATCTCAAAAAACCGTAGTCATATTTTTTCAGTCGATGGGGTGACTTTGTGATTGTTAGGGGGTCAGCCACTGAACCATTAGAAAGGTTAAGATTTCATGAAGGATAACGTGTATGGTATCCATGGATAAGTTAGTCATATCTACTAACATCTAGATTTTTATTCGAGCATCTTGGAGTACAAATTTCCTAACTTTTATAGCGTTTTCTTCAGTGATGGCGCTAACGGAACCACCCGAGAAAGAAGTCTTCTATACTATCCCTGTCTCTTTTAAATTTACTTGATCTTGTTTGATCGGTGGATGAATCGGTCGATGATCGGGTCTTGGTAAAAAGCAACCATCTTTGTTAATGGTTTTATGACTTCTTCTGCTTAGTAAGGAATTTAATTACCGCAAGATACTAAATTTGTTCATCATTGGGCCTCAGTCATTCTGATTATCTTGTACTAAAGATAATTAGAAAACCAATGATCTTAAAGGGTAAAATTTATATTCATACCCGCACATAGTGTCATTGGCAAGTAATGCAATTACATTACATTAATTAGTCATAAAATTCGCAAATCATTTTGATATAGAGAACATATTGAACGCCCATTGTAACATTAAATATGGCACAACTAATTCTAAAGTGGTATAATTCTGGCTTCAAAAAAAACATTACACCTAATTTTTGTAAAGAAGCAACAAACACAATCATTAAGACACAATCTAAATCATTAAACCTTAAAACTGTATTTGATAATAATATGTGACAAAACATATTATTCTTAAACATATTTCAAATGAGTGCTCGAAATTTTGCCCGGATATTATAAACATTTAACTTGATCAGTAAAAAATATTGAAAAAAAACTCTATCAATTAGCACTTTGGACTGATTAAATTAACTTTATGTCATAATGATTTCAATCATTTCATAGTTCTAAAAAAGGTAATGAATAGGGTATCAAATAAGGTTGAAAGGCAAATACGTTACCACAACAAATAACATATTAATTAAAGTAGGTACCTAACTAATAGTAAATTTAGACGTGCTAAAATTGTTTAATCAAACTTACGAGTTTTTACAATAATAATTTACATACCTATTCCCATTATTTACATCCTGCACCTGTTAGCACGATTATTGATATGTCTGAGTAACGTAAATACCTAAGATATCATTTTCACTTTTTTGCTTTCCGATTGTTACTAATATTCGTCTTTAACTACACTTCAATTCTAAGGTATTATGAAGTTCACATTACCCGTAAGTCATAACTGTCAAAGAATATATCACTACCACTTATGAAAAAGTAGAAGGGCTACAGGTCTGGTGACCAGGCTGGCGGTCATAGCAACCCTCGGCCTATACAACATTCGCTAATGGAAAGGTATTTACTCACGAACACATCGTATGGGTTAAATTGAGCATTAGCATTAACACACCTCATCCGTGACCAAACGTCGACTGACCAACTTATTTAAAAATAATAATTTGTAAATAGCAGGAACGGGGTATAAGGTCCACTACACACAGCCAAAGGTCGTTTAAGGAATTCCGTTTCGAAGAAATCAAAACGAAAACTCACCCATACAAATTCACTCAACTTCCTTGGATTTGTTTGACAGGCATTACAAAGCAAATCTTTGTAATTTTCTTACGGAATTCTTTTTCAAAATATTTCAAACGCAGCTAATCCATAAAAATCTATAAAAATGAAAAAAAAATCTAAATGAAGGTATACATTTGGAACTTTTTCGTATAAAATTTGACTAGATTTATAGATGCGAAAATTGGATTTCGAAATTCCTAAACGGGATTGTGCAAAGGGAATCCGTATGTATGTCACCTATGAACTCTGTGATGTGCGGCGGCCCTAAGCATCGCGCGGCCGTTCCGTGCAAGTTGCGACTCGCTCGCGCCATGACCTTGAAGACATTTCACATACGTTCCGTGCATTTACATCGATCTACTTACGTTTTCTCCGCCGCGAGCCGAACAAAAGTACCTAATTAATAATTATAAGTAGGTAATAGGTAAAACTACCTGTACCTATTTGATTTTTATGAATATTAATGTTTTGTTATTAATGAAGAATACGTTTTTACAATTTAAATAACTACATGCAAAATGACCTCAGGAACGTAGATAAAAAAGTTATTTTTATTCAAGTTGTGTTTTATTAGTTTTTCATGACTTGGTAACAGTTGTTGTACTTACCTATTAATCTAATAATGACATACCTACTAACTGGACCAGATGTTAGGTTTTTTTATCCGATTACGATTTTGATTAAAAAATTGTTAGGTAGGTATTTTTTTTAAACAATCTAACGTGAAATACCTAATTGTAGGTATTGTGTATACCACACGTTATCAATTTCTTTTCTGAAGATAAACATTACATTGGTAAGTAGTAGTCGTACACTGTGATCAGCTGAGAGCGTTCGTCGACCCCAAGTGTTTCATCAATATTAATTTTTTTTTGTCTTTTATTTATTTTTAGTTTTAGATTTTTTCATTATTTTTTACGTTTCTAGACACGCATTTCGAGCTCATGGTTTAAATATCGTTAACTAATTTGAGAAAGCCTTGTATTGCTACAACTTTAGTTAGAAAAGCGTCATCAATAGGTTTCCGAAATGCGAAAAGGACATAGTATTGGTTAATAAGAATGACATAAGTAGTAACCTTATTTAGGAAGGTATCGCATCATACAGACGCAGCGTCTGTATTGACGGGCTGTCCGACGCGAAATCTAAAGATGTATGAGTAACACATGGTGCTATAATCTAGCAGCAACTTGACGTTCCATAGTTTGGAAATTAGTAATGGCTGAACCCAAGGCTGACCTCTAAATTGCCGAGGCTGTACATATAAACTAGCTTGACATACGACATAGGCCTTCAGATGACACTCCTTGTGTATTGGAATACTCCTCCTTGAAGTATTCTTCGGAGACTTCGGAACGGGTCAGAGAGGTCACAGCCGTCACTGACCCCATCTACCGTAGGGTTGAGAGGAGCATAACAAACTTTCCACCGACCCCCATGACAGAGGTCGGGGCTTTGCTCCAAAGGCCTCGATGATGTTATTACGACATCATATTGCGCGCTTTTTAGCCATTGTCAAAAGTCAAAAGGATCCTGCCTCAAAAGAAGCCAAGAAAAACATAGATGAATGCAGAAAACATAACGACACGAAAGGGGTCATAAAGGACCAGTATCTTACTCGGAAACAATATAGCAGATGACCTTACAAAGAAGAGGCGGCACTGAAGGTTGTAGAACCAGATCTTATTATACAAGGATAAAAGAAAAAAGCAAGTAAGATTATGAAACCCTTTGGGGAAATGAAAAACTTTGTTGACAATCGAAACAGACAATACACAAATTAAAGCCTTAATCAAACAAAAAAACTTTTAGAAAACTGTATGCAGACTTATAATTGGACACTGTCAAATGAATAAGTATCTCAGCAAGTCTGGACGTCCCAGAAAGCCTGTTGGGTAGAGAATGTCCCAATTTTTTTTTTTTTGAATAACTAAATTGTTGCTAATCTCACGATTTCATGCAACTTCACCGAGCTTTGTGGGCCGAGCAGAGTGCTCAGCCCGAGACATCATTATTTAAATGCATGGGGCTGTTACCTACAACGCCAGCACCAAGGGTTGTCTCCCGGGAGACCGTACCTCGGCTTGGTGCTGCGGTCTGGTTACTGGGTGGATTGGAAGGAGGAATATTGGCGGCTCGTTGCCCGGCGTTAGGCGCCGGGCGCAAGAGAGGTCTTCGTCGCCGAGACCGGAGGCGACGGTGTCGTGTAATGTTGTTGTGGTGTGAGTTTGTCGTGTTCCGGTTTGGAGGTGGAGGAAGTAGAGTGTTCGCCACGGTTATTTGGTCCGGAGGGTCCGATAACACGTGGCGGGGTCTTCTACGGTTGGGGGGCGCGTTCGCGACCGGTGTGTAGTCACACGCGGAAGCTAACAACGGATTCGGGTGGGCAGCAGTTTTTTCAAAGTAACGTTCGGACAGTTCTTTGAAATGCTGTGCTATCGTGGGTAAATCGAGGTCGCGATGTAGGTCCTCGTTGCGAATGTACCACGGAGCGCCCGTGGCAGTTCGCATGAACCTATTCTGAACAACTTGTAGTTTTTTTAAATGAGTCGGGAAGGTATGCGCGAAGGCTACACTACCGTATGCTAAGATTGGTCTGACACACGTTTTGTAAAGTGTCACTTTGTTGCGAAGTGACATTTTACTGTGTTTATTAATTAGATAGTAGAGACGGCTAAGTACGAACTTAGCCTTGTTCGTGACTCGCGTAATATGCGGTTCGAACGACATATTTTTGTTTAGAGTGACCCCTAGGTATTTTGTTGAATGTTCCCAGGGGATAGCTCTGTCGAACAGTTTGATGGTACCCGGGGAATGTCCCAATGGACATTTAACACTATACCACATTCTGAGTACCTAAAACTGGTGCACAGGGTGTGGAAAATCTGAGTTGTTTAAATAAGTATAACTTTTTAAAAGAGTGCTAGTTTTTTTTGCTTATTTTTTCATGGGTAGTCATCACAGTGTGTACTCCTTGATGCCAGCTGCTTATTGTTGAATTTTGGGACAATTTTATAAAGTAATGTCAGCTTCTTTCTTGCATCACTATGCAAAAAAAAAATTGGACTATGTTCATTTAAACAATGTGAAAGAAGTTATAAAATATGTTCGTTCCTCTTTATAATAAAGTTCTAGAAGCACAAAGAGGAAAAAGAGCGGAGGGTTTCATACCTCGAAAAAAAATTAAAGAAATATTGAAGATAAATTTTGGTATTACTAAAAGTAAAATAAAAAACCCTCAAATGTTGCATTCCCCCATCATCAACTTATACCTGCCAAACTTGGAATTTCAAACATAAAAACTTCACACAAAAGAACTTTAAAGCTAACATCCTGGCAAAAGTAAAAAAAGATGAGTATTGAAAAAATTGACACATGGAAATCACTAGAGAAGGCCTTCACTTTTGAATAACAAGGTTTTCTTACTAGTTCTTTAAGTCAATTTAAAAAATATAATAATATTATTATTATATAGTACTAGCGGCTTCACTCGGATATGAAATATACATATAAACCTTCCTCTATAATCTCTTTATCCATTAAAAAGTCACATCAAAATCCATTTTGTTTTACAGATTAAAGCATACAAAAGGATATAGGGACATAGGGACAGAGGAAGTGACTTTGTTTTATACTATGTAGTTGTCCACGACGACCAAAGACAATGTACCATAGACACAGAGACACATCGGCGAGAGTGACCCAATCCGAAGGATGGCACGCGGTGGTACTTAAGCGATAATGTAAAGTTAGGTAAATGTTAATGTCTTAAGGATTTTATTTCAAGTATATAACGTTGTTTTGTAAATAATTATGATCTTATATACATGCCTTAGGTTTATATAGTTGATTTAATTTGGTAAATGATGTTTTAGGATAGGATTTGTATTGTTTTATGGTATTTTTATGCTTGTTAATTTACAATGATTATTATGGTAAAATTTGTGTCTAAAATAGGTTCTATTATCTAGATTTGTGTATTAAATGATAGAATATGTTAAATTATACTGTATTATTTATTTATTTATTTATTTATTTATTTATTTACTCAAAAGGAAACATACAGCTAATAATCTAACTAAACAATAAAATAGGTAACAAGATAAGCCAATTAACAGTTTCCACAAATAAACAGCAATATAGTAAAACAAAACATATCATACAATAAGATAAAGCAATAAGAAAATAATAGACTAAAAGTACTCACTGACACAAGAGTGAAGTAAAATAAATGATGATAATTAATGCCACATGCTAATTTTTAAAGAATAAATTTGAAAGAATACACTTAATTTGTAACTGATTTGAGAGAAAAGGATCGATAACACCATCAACCTTATTAAGACTCGAAGTAGCTCTAAGCAAAAATGTATTTTTCCGGTAGTTTGTCCCTGC
>NJDD01001099.1:53909-65757 GCA_002245505.1 Calephelis nemesis | reverse complement strand
TTATTATTAGGAGATTGAGCTAGGGCGTGATATTCTAAAAAGTCTGCAGAGAGACAAAGAGGAGGATGATAAGGATCCGATGGCACTAGATGATCAATGGCTTCGGTATATACTACTTCGGTACGGTTTTCGGTATATAGCGTAATACAAAACATATAAGTACTAAAAATAGCCAAAAAATCGGCTAAGTTTGGGTCTCATAATAAAATGTTAAATTTCTTGTGTTTTACTTACCCGATTAGAATAAAATTGGAATATGATGTTAGGGGTGAGTAAACAAATGTAATGTGCAAGCAACCACGCCCGTAAAGCTAATAAATTCGGGAGTGCAGCGCCCGCACGTTTTATACTAGGACGGCGGGGGGCAGGGTAGTATAAAATACGGAAATCACGGAATTTCGCCGCCACACGAAAACCGAGCGCCGTCGCGTGCACAGCCATGTATGTGAGAATAGATCTAGGTAAGATATAAGGTTTGTACTATGTTACAATTTGATATATGTATGTTTTATTAAAGAAATTTAATAAAGTATGGTTCCGGGGGTGAGGTATAGAATGTTCTGGAATCCCGTTCCCGATTTTGTATATATACGGGCACCGGGAAAATGGGGCATTATTCGCGGTCGGACCTCCAGGAAGAATACAGGGAACTCCGAAGAACTAAGAAGAAACTCCCAGTGAAGAAAGAACATTCTGCGCCTCACTCTCGCCCAGTGAATGTGTAACTGTGCGTTTCATTCCCCAAAAAATCTCTCCAGACGATTGGCCACTAAATTCGTCAGCCCTAGGAAATCTATCGGCCCCAGTAGTGAAGTTCTAAGAGAGTTGTAGTTGTAAGAAATAGTTTCAATTTATTTCTTTTAACCTATTTTTAGTAGGAAACATAAGGCTTTTTTAAATTTTTTATGTATAATAAATAAAATATATTGAGAAATTTTATTACTACTCACCTCTATTATACTTTTACTAAAGTCAATAAGATGGAGAAAGCATTTAAACACATCACAGATGGCAGATGTTGAAATATGTTTTAGAAGATTTGGTAAAAAATCTCTTCTAGCCTTGAAAAAATCCAAAACTTGTAAACAGGCAATATGGTGTGCATACCAGTTCTGTGAAAAAAAGATATCTAGTGATGTAAAAATGTATTACACAGGTTAACAAATTTTTCGTTTTAAAAAAATCCATTTGAAAGATATTTTATTGCAAAACGGCTAACTAAATGAAGCTGAATGGTGTCAATTCTATGATAAATCACCTAAATTGATAATTATCTACTTCTTTATCTGTTCAGAACAGAGTGTTAGTACCATTTTATTGGAGACTAGTACCTGATGACACAGTTAAAAAAAAGTATCCTTAGGCCCTACACGCTGCTTTTTAATTTAGTTAAAATTTGATTGTAATTTGCATTTATTTTATTTTGTGATATTGGAATGCAAACAAGAAACGGATTTCCTGATGCTAAGAAATTCACGCCGCCTAGAAACACCAAAGGTGGTAATGGTGCGTTGCCAACCTGAGGCTGGGATGTTAGGCCTCGAGCAAAAGTAAGTTTACCGGCTACCTTACCCTCCGAAACGGAACACGTCATGACGTTATGGCGGCAGGAATAAGTAAGGCGGTGGTACCAATTTGGGCGAGTTGCTGCGTAACTCTACCACCTAGTCAGATGTCACGGTGTTAGTGACGGTGAGCCTATGCTCGCCTTTTAGGAGCTGCCTAGCAAGGAAGGCAGATGGTCTATTCTACAAAGAAGCCCAGACCAACACGGAGATTTTATCTATTTTATAATGAAATTATTTGTATCGAAAAAAGACAAGCCCGCTGAGTTTCTTTCACCAAATCTGTGTATGGCTATGATTCCGATCTGGTGGTAGTTTATAAAAATGTTGATAGGCACAAGTACTATTTGTTTGTTTAATGTGAATAAAGATTTTTCTGATTCTGTCCATATCCCCGAATGGCACAACCAGGGCACTCACCCACACACACACAGTTATATCTCACAATCACAAATTCTATCTATTTCCATATGTGTTTCAATGAGAGTTTGGTATCATTTGGCAGTTCTTGAAATAAATTAAATTCACAGTGATCTACTAAATTATTGTTAAGCTTCCATAGCAAAAAATAATAATTACCTGTTTGGGACTTTTCACTAATAACATTTCAATTGTTTTACTAAAATATGTTGCCAGCAGTGGGTTTAATGGTGGATCTTTATTTACAAAGTCACAGAGCCTATTCATTTGAACTGTGTCAGTGGCAAGGTGGTCCCTTAGCATTGACAGCTGGCTGGTCAGTACCTCACTGGCAATATTTGCATGCCTGTATTGTGCAGAAATTTCAACGCTCTTGGGTGGTTCTTCAGTGACAAGAGTTATGAGTTCTGCCCTAATATCTGGTCTTGTTAAACTGAAAATATTACAGTTTTTTTAGATATAAATTTGGGTTCTTTATATAGCAATTATTTTGAAAATCCATTTTCTAAGATTAGATATTGAAACTTTCTTAAACCAACATAAGTAGTCAATACAAATATAATTAATATTTTAGTGTATTAAAATATAAAAGCATATAAATCAATAAACATACAATTGTATAAGAGATTTGTTGTCCGCCCTGCATTCTTGCAAGATATCATCCGCCTCCAAAATTTGCGTTAAGGTAACATTCTGAAATCACAAAAACAACATTATATCTTGTATTTTATTAAAATTTATCATTCACTAGGTACGATATTTAAATAAACCCATTTGCTACAAAAATATATCAGTCGTCTAAAACTAAATAAAATCTACAAAACTGTATCTCCAGTCACTTCTAACCATTAATTTCTGCAACAAAATACGCACCTCATCTTTGAGAAGAAGTTTAACTTCTCTCATAGCAATATAATTTCCGCTCCAAAACATAATTAAAATTAATAAGTACAAACTTTTAAATTACTTTAAATCCATAAAAAATATTAGTTTTACGTATTATTTACTTTTCCGAAAAAAATTATAAATGCAACGACGAACGATTCGTTTGTTTGACTTGACATTTGACAGTAGACATGACACCAGCCACAAAGATTATGATATGACATATTTATCTGAGCACTCGACTATTTAATTTTTTTTATTTGCCCCTTTCTGGGGCCGGCTTAGACCTTTAGGCCATGCTGCCACGCGTAATAATAAATTCTTTTGCATATTAAGATTTTTAATTAATTTCTTCAGTTTCTCAACATATTGTCTTCTCCTATTTAAAAGTCATTTCCTTCACTAAGATAAAGGTTATTTAAGTCCTTCAATACGTCTTTAGTTTTAATTTCTTGAAGTTTACGTATTACGATTCTTCGTTAAGGGGCCATATACGCTAAAATACGTCAGCACTTTACTGTTTTTTTTCATACAAAGCAATCATGGATCTTGCTGATAAAAATACACAAGATTAACATGAATATGCTTTACTAGACTAGTGTTTCCAAAACACGATTCAATTCACTTTGCTCGATAGAAAAAAATCAAAAAGTTAACCCTTTTTTGAAAGCTTTTGCTTTCTGTCTACTTCAATTGTGAAAATATCGACACCAGATTTAACACAAACATAGATAAGTATAATACCTAAAAGATAAGTTTCAGTTTTTATACTTTTTTTCAAATTACTTTTATAGTGTCAAAAATAGTGATTTGTCGCTTAAGACGTTTACTTTAGAGCGCCATTGTTCTTAGTAATCATGGAACGGGGGAGCGCGGTGATTGGCTCTTCTGGCTGACTGAGTATGGGGCCTTAATTTGTTTTATAGTACGTCACATCCTTGAATTACGATTATTTTCACAAAAATCATAAAATTAAATTCTGAATACAAAAATAATCTTTCTTCATGTCGGCGCCAAAACTTCTACGACAGTGCAAAAAGTATTTTTATTATTCCTTTTTTTACCTTTATATTTTATACTAGTCTTATATTATGTAATAAACCCATATCTTAATATTTAATGTCTTTTTCTAGCTTCGTCTTCAATTTTCTTTATTGTTCAGGCCTCTATCTCTTCTGTCATGATAAAACACTACAATAGTCTTTCACTAGTATAGTTTATTTACTAAATCACATTTACACACAAATAAGTAATATTTACACTTTACTTAAATTACAAATTATACATTTTTACATTATAATACACAATTTTAGCTTAAAGATTGGAGGGAACCCTCGAAAAGCATGCCTTCCCCCTCCGACCGTTCCCGCCAACCTCGACTACACATCCCAATTAGAGTACTACGTACAGACTGCCATCTGGGGAACAAATGTTTTTGCAATTACGGGACAAAGCTGGCAATACATGACAGTTACTTTTTTATGCAATGCGAATTTCTTGAACCGACCACCATGAGGGTTGGTGATGCGGAACAGAATACCCTATGTCAGGAGACCCTAAAGACCTAGCACCCTATGTCCCTAAGGCCCTAGATGCCTACCAGCCCTAGCCCTAACATAAGGTTCAATATATACTTATATAGATAAGTGCGGGATGTCTGTACCAATAGACCTACGGTAGCAGACGGAACCCTACGGGTAGGATAGGTGGTAAGGAGGTGGTGATATACTCAAAGCAGATCAAGCAGGCTCACTTGACCAATTAAGGACTTGAAGGTGTCTTCGCCACTTTGAGGGGATGGTAAATGAGACAAGAACCAAGGTTCTAATCTGATTTATTGAAATAGTTCCGAAGTATATATACAAATTACACCGACACACACATACATACAAAATTCTTTGTGTCTCATCCGTGTAAGTTGCGGATGCAGCATCTTCTAGTGGAGAAACATCAGGACGTGATTGTATAAGTATTCCGCTGTCCTCCTTT
Source organism: Calephelis nemesis (assembly GCA_002245505.1). Lineage (NCBI taxonomy): Eukaryota > Metazoa > Arthropoda > Insecta > Lepidoptera > Riodinidae > Calephelis > Calephelis nemesis. Next base: position 60,898 of record NJDD01001099.1, on the reverse strand, counting down.
CAGTGGCGTGCCAGCAGTTGTTTGTATGTTTAATGTGGCTTTGGTCACGTTGAACATTTCTATAGACAAGAAAGCATGACACGTTATGCCTCACTTCGAATTTTGTAGCACACACATCCGAAATATTTTAATTTTTTTGTTTTGGGAACAAATAGTTAATTTAGGAATGAATAAAACGAAGCAGATATTGGTTTAGACGCTTGTTTTTTTTACCTGGGGGTGAGTTCTACCCCAACTAGGGGGTGAATTTTTGTTGGTGGAAATTAACCACGGAAATCGATAGAAGAACAAATTTTAAGAAAAACTGTTAGAAGAATTTGTTTTAAAAACTCAATAGTTTTCAACTCGACAACTATTGAGTTTTTAAAACAAATTAAAAAAAATACGCGATTAAAAATTGGCATTTTTCGCGAAAAAATCACGCTTTTAATCGTTTTTTTATGAATAACTCAAAAATTATTCATTTTATCAATAAAAATGTAAGTACCAAAAATGAAGCTTATAAAAAAAATGAAGAGATTGGTGCCTTTTAATTGATTGCAGACCTAAAACAAACCAAGTTATGATTTATTGATAAAAGGTAGATTACATAATTTGAACAATTTTTTTAAAAATTCAACGTTAAACAACGAAAAAATTGTAAATTTTTCGAGAAAATTGCAAAGAACCTTTTTGAAAGTATTTTTAAAATGTTTTAAAATGAGGGTTATTAAAACTCTCTAGTATAAAAAAGTAAGAGAGTTATGGCCGAAATAAAATCGATGTATATTATTTTTGTAGAAAAAAAAACTCAATTTCACCCTTGGCAATAGTACCCAAATTGCAATAAAAAGATAATTCATGGTCAATTTACTTTATTTATGTACTTACAATGATTTGTGAGAGTTTGAACGATTTAGCATGCATAATTTCGAAAAAAATATGATTGAAGTCGAAAAATTGTTTTCGAAATTTTTAAATTTTTTCCTTTTTTCAAAATTTTGGAAAAACTGTAGGATATAGGTCAAAAATAGTAAGGAACAAAAGTTAGATTTCTTTTTAACAAACATTTTGCTTTCTTAAATTTTTTTTTTGCTTATGAAATAACTGAGATATATTTGATATTGTCCATCGTCGGCACTTGGTAAAACTTCCAAGTATTCATATTTTTAAAGGGTAATCTTTTCAACAACAAATTTTCGGGCTTACATTACTGTAATAAGGGTAGGAGTCTAAACGCTCTAGAAGCCTTAGAAATTAATAAAAGAAAAAACAATCCAAAATTATTAAACGATCAGTTGGAACTTTATACATCTCCCCTTTTAAATATTTTCTAGTATTTTAATCTCATAATAAATGTAACACAAGTTTTGATATAAATTCAATGAATTATATTTCAGTGTTATTGTTATTATTGACTGTTGACTGTTAGTGTTGACTGCTTACTGCTTATTTCATATTGACATACCTTTTACCGTTTATTTTAATTTAATTTATTTTAGTGTTGGACAGTTTTTTCTTACATAATAATTTAATTTTTAATATAATAATTTAACTTTAAATAATTAATTTACTTATTTTTATTGTGACATGAATGTTTTATTGAATATTATTTTTAATATTCTAATTTTCACCTGGGCATTTATAATATTATTATTTTTTCTTTTATTTAATTGATTCGAGCATAAATAATTAAGTTTTACATATGTACAAAATAGTAAATTTAATTTAGTAATTAATTAATTAGTGGAGGCAATTGACATGTTTTTTTAATATTTTCTCAAATTGTACTTTTTCACCATTTAGTGGTGAAACAACGGAGTTGCCAGCTTGGCAACTCCGTTGTTTAACGTTTTAAAGTTCTTTGTATCTACCCTTTATAAATGAATTTATATTGACACATCGAAAATATTGTTTAGTAGTTTAAGTTTTAGCCCTGATGATGCTGTATAAGCGAAACCGGTAGGCTATTAATTACAAAGTAATAAATTATAAGTGATAAATAAAACAGTACAAATGTTTCTTTCTTTAAAAATAACTGAGATATGACCCTCCAAAGCTTGCCCTAACATACGACTGATGCCATTTTAGAACCCTTTAGACGTTGCCCTTTTAAAAATAAAGGGCTCAAAATATGTAAAACTTTAATATATTTATAGCTTATAAAACTGCCTTTAAAACTACGTTTTGATCCACTAAATCGCTTGAAAATTTACCGAGATACGGCCAAAAAACAAAATAAACCGTTTTTTTTTAATTTCAGAGCAAAGTAGTTTTTGGATTGTAAGTGAAAATATACATCGGAGAACACGAAAGAAAACACCGTCAGCTGGCTTCATCCGGTTTTTTGGTGAAGGGGGACGTTTTGTATGTTCGTTTGTGTGTGTGTATATATGTAAACATATATATATATCATGTCATTCCGAAATAAATAAGCCAAAAAAATGTATAAGTACGTCTGCAAGTACTTTATTTAATTTTTTTTAATAGGGGATGATTTATAGGGGTTGAAACTTATGAAAAAAAAACAATAAGTATAAATCAGAAAATATCCATTCACAATAAATAAGTCACAAAAAAAATATACGTATAACCGGGAGTGTGGTTTTATGGTAGAAATAAAGACGAACAGTTCAATATAACTTTTATCCACACACACGGGTTAAACTACATCAAAAATCATGGAAAACAGTTGAAACGAGGTAAAGTGGATGCGCGGTCGGCGGACACGGGTCTCGCTCACAGGTGATCTCAAATGCCACTGCGGCGGCCGGGCTGCGTCTGCGCTCCTTACAACAGTAGGCGGGGCCACTCGGGACAGCGAAGATGTGCGAGTGGTCCCGACGTAAACCTATATTATGCTCGCGCCGGAACAGCTCAGGCGCGCAGGCCGTGAGCACTGACGTTAGCTATTATTGTACCTCGCTACATACGTCTATAGGTAAATGTTTTTAATTTTTTTAAAAAAATAAAGAGTGATTTATAAGGGTTGAACATTGGAGACGTAAAATTTTTGTGTTGAACACAAACAAAATGAGTTATTTCAACAGAATCCAGACAAAAATTCTTTTTAAAAGTCAGAATATATCATTTTATATTATCATATTTTATAAAGGGCGTGCTTTAAAAGGGGTGAAATACATTAAACAGAATTAAAAAAAATCATAAATATCGTATTGAAGAAATAAGCAACTTTTAATTAACAATACATACAAAATAATTAATTAACATACAAGTTTTTTTCTACTCATTAAATGTTTATACTTAAAATTTTATTGAAATTTTGCAAAAAGGGGTAGTTTTCACCCGTTAGAGTAATTGGCACATGTCAAAATATAGTAAATAGGGTAGATATTGAAGATAAGGGTAAGATAAGCTTAATTCCAAAATTTCATGTAAATCGATGCAGGTTCAAAAAATTCGGAGGTAATATCTCTTTTCTACCTTTGTAGCTTGGACTATAATACGCTAAAAAAATATTTACTGATATTTTTTTTGAAGCAAAATACAGTCCGCGCGTCAGACAACTTATCATCTAAATTTGCGAAGAAAATATTAACTAAAACCTAAAATTTTGAAACTACCGCAGGGTGATTTTATAAATAATAAATAAATGAAATATACAAATATGTAATGAAGTTATAATGTATTATAAATTTACAATAAATACTAGATGACCCGGCAGACGTTGTTCTGCTATATTTTTTATCTGTGATTTTATTTAAAAAAATGGGGTAAGTCACCCTTATCGCTTAGGCCCTAAGCGATAAGGGTGACTTACCCATTTTTGCCTTTACCTCAATTATAAGTACTTGATATGTAACTGTTACATTGTACTTTAATTATGCTTTAATTAAAGAATACCTACACTTTCAAAACTATTGTTTTATTGTAGGGTTCCGTCAAGGATTTTGCTTTCCAAAAGGGTTCCGTCACCCAAAAAGATTGAGAACCGCTGGCTTAGGGGTGTAAAAATAGATGTTGGCCGATTCTCAAACCTACTCTTCGATACTCGACAAGGTCACAAAATTTCAAGGGAATCGTTCAAGCCGTATCGGAGGAGTAGGAATTAAATATCGTTACTTTCTTTGGGTGGGTTGGGTTTGAAAGAAAGTGTTGATGTTAAAATGCAAAAGGGTTTTCATGGTTGGTCCGCTGTTTCGGTCATATGGAAAGAATGACAGATGAACGCCGCCATTATTTTATTTGTGAAAACTAATACTAATTTATTTAAAAAAAAACAATGTGAACAACAGTATGCATCTAGGGATCCCATTAAACTTGAAGTACCTTCAGGTAGGACAGCCTTTTATAGGAAAAACTGTCATGCTATGTTGATTAAAATTTATAACAAAATTCCACAAAATATCAGGGAACAACCTATAAATCGTTTCAAACGAGTGATAACTAGGTGCCTTAAAGAAAAAGCATACTAGAATTTAGATGAATATTTTATAGACAAACACTTTTTAGCAGTAAAATCCAAGTAAAGTCATATGGTTATATATAATGATTTCTTTTTTTAATTTGAATTTATTGATTTTTTTTAAAACTATGCAAATTGAGATGACTGTTATTAATTATTATTTTGACATTATGTGCCTAATATTATTTCTTTGACATCGATAACATGTAATTATTTGTTGCTAATATCGTTTTTTTTATTTATTTTAAATGTAATAATTTGTGGGTTAATTTAACGTCTTTTAAAATAATTATATTATATTTGCATGCCAATAATTGGTATAGTAGTAAGAACTTTGTACAGAATGTAAGACCTAATATGTACACTACTGAAGGCAAATAAATAAACATAAACATAACGTCAGTGCTTGCCGTTGACCTGTACCGGTTTGGAGGGTAAGGTAGCCGATAAACTTACTTTTGCTCGAGGCCTAACATCCCGGCCTCAGGTTGGCAGCGCACCTTTACCACCTTCGGTGTTACAACTACTTACTACTCCCCGTGTTGGTCCGGGCTCCTTTGCAGAATAGACCATCTGCCTTCCTTGCCAGGCAGCTCGTAAAAGGCGAGCATAGGCTTATCATCACTAACACCACGCCATTTGACTAGGTGGTAGAGTTTCGCAGTGACTCGCCCGGATTAGTACCACCGCCTTTCCTATTCCTGCCGCCATAACGTCATGACGTGTTCCGGTTCGGAGGGTAAGGTAGCCGGTAAACTTACTTTTGCTCGAGGCCTAACATCCTGACCTCAGGTTGGCAACGCACCATTACCATCTTGTTTGCCTTCCTATAACATAAAAAAAACATAACATACTAGGCGGCGTAATTCTCTCACCATCAGGAAATCTTGTCTTGCTTGTTTGCCTCAAACAAATGACTAACATGCAAATAATTGTATCATCAAATGCACTCCCGTAACTACGAATTACGGTACTATATTTAATATTAATATGGAATTATGGATACAATCTATCGAAAAATTATGCAACACACTAAAACGTATGCAATAAAAGAGAAACCTCGCAAAGATGTATTAAACTTTCAGACATTCGTTGGCCAATCACACTTATCTTTTTATCTTTAACATGTCTTGAAATATGAACGGATTGTCCTAAAATTTGGGTTAGGAGTACTTTTGCTCGTAGCACAATGACAGAAAAGTAAGTAGGAACTGGAGGGCTACCATATGCTCTCAAAATAGTATTATTTAAATAATACTTATTGTCATCGGAGAATGACAACCTTATGACGTACACCAGTTGTTTACAAAGGCGGACATTTAGCAAGATGGAAAAAAACAACGGGTTGCACTCCGGGTGTGCCGGCAGAAGTGAAATCTTGAATATTAACGTTGTGCATTTTTGATGTTTTGGAATGGTTTGGGAATAATTTTGCACGAATTGCTTTAATTATCACTATAAATGTAAGTACTATAATTTATGTGATAGAATACAATATTCATTTATTTATTGCACTATCCTACACAAACATGACAACACGAACATTCGCGCAAGCGCTCTGCGCCGTCTTACGAATTTTCGATCAGGTCACGTATCCTGACTCGAATTTAGAAGTTTTTACCCTTTCCAAAAAAGTGCGCAAATCCGCTACAGAAGTTTTCACTTCAATAATAATTAATAATTGTAATGTATGTGTTAGAGGGTAGGTGGGTCATCGACCAATGTCGTTGGCCGGTGACCGTTCTCTCACGTAATATATGTGTTAGCAGACGGACGTATTATTTTATTGAGTGCTTTCCCGGAGTTATCTTAGCAAGTTGTACTAAGATCTATCAGTGGCGACGATTATTCAAATTCACGTGTGTAAAATTATTAAAAATCCGGTAATTAATATACCTTGGACTTTTGTTGTAAATATTGAAACAGTTTTTTTCAAAATGTCGGTGGGTGCAGTGGGACAGTTCGATGTGAAAAAGGACAGTTGGGAGTTGTATATTGATCGTTTAGAACAATATTTTATAGCCAACGATGTTAAAGAATCCATCAAGGTAGCCACATTGATTACGGTTATTGGTAGTGAGGCATACGAACTCATGATCAATCTGTGTACCCCGGATAAACCGTCCTCTAAAAATTTTAGCCAGTTAGTGGAATTAATGAAGGCTCATTTACAACCGGTTCCAAGTTGATTGGCGGAAAGATATAAATTTAGAAGTCGAAGTCAAAAGCGAGAAGAAAGCATATCGGAATACGTTGCGGATTTAAAAAAGTTGTCCAAAAATTGCCAATTTACAGCAGATACCTTGAAAAAAAATTTGCGCGACCAGTTTGTGTGTGGTTTGGCAAACGAGAGCATTCGCCAGCAGCTGTTCACAGAGGACAACATTACTTTCGACAAGGCTTATAAAATTGCAGTAGCAATGGAGGCAGCAGAGGCGGACGCAGCTTTAGTAGCAGGCGGCACCATCTTTGGGGTTGACTGTGTACCTAAAGTCGAGGCGGACATGCATCTGGTCAGCTGGAGGAGCGAGCACGCTCGCCACGGCAGCCCATCAACTAAATATAATGAGCGGCGACGTCGAGA
>NJDD01001099.1:34449-53343 GCA_002245505.1 Calephelis nemesis | reverse complement strand
TAAGCGCCTGAGGAAACCAGTAATTAGGTATGGACTGGAATTCGATTAGACGGCCTCATTATTGTTGTTAATTTAAGCGAGACTTTCTTACTTTTTTTATTGATATTATTATGTAGTATTAATTTAGTGGTAGGGTGTAATGTATGTGTTAGAGGGTTGGTGGGTCATCGACCAATGTCGTTGGCCGGTGACCGTTCTCTCACGTAATATATGTGTTAGCAGACGGACGTATTATTTTATTGAGTGCTTTCCCGGAGTTATCTTAGCAAGTTGTACTAAGATCTATCAGTATCAATACTGCTATAAGCGTTCACGGTAGGACATCTGATGTAGTTTAATGGAAAATAGGGCCTTTTTAAAATATTCTAGCATGAGTCTTAATAATCTACAGGCGCGGGAGAAGGCTTGTCTACAATATATTGATGTACCTACTACCTACCTATGTTATAAAGTTCATCACATGAATCATGAAGCATAATAGCATCAAGAACAGGAAATGCAAGTAGTAGCAGTGAGTATAAAAACCAAACATTATTTAATGAATGTTGCGGCTATATATTGTTTACCAAAATATTTACTTAATAAAGAGCGCTACGTAGAGCTATTTCAAAAACTTGGAAAAGGGTTTATTTTAGGAGGAGACTTTAATGCAAAACATGTTCACTGGGCATCCAGACTTACGACAAAAAAAGGCAAAGAACTTCTTAATGCAATAAATGAAATTAAAGGTGACATTATTTCTACTGGAACACCAACGTACTGGCCCACAGATCCACATAAAATACCAGACTTGATCGAGTTTTTCGAAGATTCGATCTTAACTCAGATCACTCTCCCATAATAATTAACCTGAGTAAATGCTTATTACAAAATACACAACGTGTGTCACTTGTCAATAGAAAAACAGAATGGACAAGTTTTAAGATTGATTTAGAGAGTAAGTTAAATTTAAGAGTTCCTTTGCAAAACGCTGAGCAACTTGATGTAGAGGTCGAAAAGTTTATAACACATATACAACAAGTAGCATGGAACAACACACCACAAATTAGAAAATATGAAACCAGGCATTGCTATCCACAAGAAATAAGGGACCTGATAAGGGAAAAGCGGCAACAGAGGCGCAGATGGCATCAAACAAGATGTCCTCAAGATAAAAAGTCTTAATAACATAACCAAAAAACTTAATCGCAAAATAAAAAACACAAACAAGAATGTATGGAATCATATTTAACAAATTTGACCAACGACAATAGAACTGATTATTCCATATGGAAAGCTACAAAATCTCTGAAAAGACCAGTTACCCAAATTTCACCTTTAAGAGATTTATGTGGTAAATGGGCCACAAGTGATGAAAAAAAAGCCAACAGGTTTGCTAATCATCTGGAACATATGTTCAAACCAATGGAGGGCGATGAAAACTCATTCGATGACATTACGGAAACATCTGATTATGATATAAAACTAACTTCACCAACAGAAATCTACAAAGAGATAAAAAATAAAATCAGTTCAAAAAAGTCTCTGGGCTATGATTTAATAACAGGTTTAGCACTGAAAAATTTACCTAAAAAAGGAATAGTTAAGCTTACAAACCTTATTAACGCAGCATTCAGATTAAAATATGTACCTAGATTGTGGAAGGTAGCAGAAGTCATTGTGATTTCTAAGCCTGGCAAACCTCCTCAAGATGTTACATCTTATAGACCCGGTGATTTCAAAGTTATTTGAAAAGATTATTCTCAAAAGGCTGAAACCCATTTTAGAAGAAAAAAAAATTGATCCCAGATCATCAATTTGGATTCAGGGAGCAACATTCTACCATCGATCAAGTACATAGAATCATAAATATTATTAAAAAGTCGTTAGAAGAAAAAAAAGTTTGTTCGACAGTTTTCTTGGACGTCGCGCAAGCATTTGATAAAGTTTGGCATGAAGGCTTAATTTCTTAGCTTGCAAATTAAGCCTTCATGCCAAACTTTATCAATATAACGTATGCTTTCTATACAATTCGCAAACATTTTGCAGTCGTATATTGAAGAAAGAACATTTAGAGTAAGGTATGGAGAAGCCTACTCGGGACTTAAGGAAATTAAAGCTGGAGTGCCTCAAGGAAGTGTGCTCGGAACGATCTTGTTTTTACTTTATACTTGTGATATACCGCAATTAGAAAATAGCACTATTGCAACTTTCGCTGATGACACGGCTATTATTACTGTGGGAAGTACGCAAGAAGAAGCAACAGAAAAAGTTCAAGCTGCTGTATCCAAAGTCCTGTCATGGACAAAAAAGTGGCGGATCAAACTGAATGAAGCCAAGTCTACACATATTATTTTCACTAACAAAAAAGTTAAATACATACCAATTTACATCAATGAGAAAAAAGTGCTATACTCCAACACAGCTAAATACCTGGGTATGACACTCGATACAAAACTACGCTAGAAAGCTCACGTAGAAAAGAAACGAGAAGAGTAAGGCATACGATATAGAAATATGTGTTGGCTTATTGGCAGACACTCAAAACTAACAATCCAAAACAAAGTATTGATATATAAACAAGTTCTAAGACCGATATGGACTTATGGTATACAGTTATGGGGATGTACCAAAAAGACCAATATACAGTGTATACAAAGGTTTCAAAACAAAGTGCTTAGAAATATTGCAAATGCACCCTGGTACATAAGAAATGATGACCTCCATCGGGATCTCAAAGTGGAGTTTGTCAGTGACGTTATAAAAAAAGTGCAGAAGCTCATCACCATAGACTTCACCACCATGTGAACAGCAAGGCAATCCAGCTCCTCGATAACACAGGTACAATGAGAAGGCTGAAAAGGACAAAGTCATATGAACTAGTGTAGTGTTGTGTAGATTCACAAAATGCTAGTGCCAAAATCAAGTGACAGTGTTTTAAGTTCAAGATACCAATAGAACTTAAGTTTAGAGACACTAAGTAAAAGATGATGGACTTATACTTAGAGACTGTAGCTTAGAAGATTAAGAGAAATTAGAATTACTCATTAGTCTATAGACTAGATTATAATGTCGGAGAAGATGCTCAGTAGAGCTTCTTATGGAGAAAAAAAAGTTCATCACAACCGAAAACATCTCGATTTTAGTTTTCCAACCATAAACTTTTTGGTGGCCTCAAAAGTAAAAACATAACATTAAAAGTAACAAGACAATATCTACAACAAATTTAAGAATATAAAATAATAACAAAAAGATAAAAGAAATTTTAAAATTTAAACATACATATCTTCACGCGAAGTCATTCACTTGCTAGGCAGAGGGTATCGAGTACCAAACCTCACGATCCTTGCAGACCTGTCTGGCTTCCTCTACCTTCATTAGGTACCCTTTTAATACAAACACGCCAGTTTCGGAGGCTCTTGGAGGCTTCAGATAACACCCGAGCGATTTGATCGTATAATTGGCAACCTACGTCTCCCCGGGTAGCTACATCCATCCACGTTCGTATTGTATATCTGCTTTATCAATCTTTCATTCCTTCAACATGTCCGAACTAGAGGAGCATGCCCTTTCTCATTTCAACACCAACACTTTCTTTCAATCCTACTCTTTCTAGGATCTCACTGTTGCGAATGCAGTCAGCGAGCATAACAGCACAAATTTTCCGTAGCGCTCTCGTTTCCTAAATTCATGCTTTTTTCAACAATCTAGCACTTTGACTCAAAACCACGCTTTGAAATAGCTTACCCAGCGCTCCATTCACACTATTTCCTGCACACACTCTCCTTTATACATCCGCGGTGTACATTCTATTCCTACTAAAAATACAAGATACTTGCTTTACTTGATTTACTTGCTCTAGTACTACTTACACTACAACATCAACTAAAACTTTACGTCTGTGCCGGATTCGTCTCTTTCAAACACCTTTAGTTTTCATCGCATCCAAATGGAAGCCTCTTTCTTTACTATCACCTTCCATAACTGTGACCATCTCAAATTGTGTAGAGCCAAAAAGTACAGCATAAAGCAGGCAGTTCATTCATTGACCTTTGAGACATTTGTCCAAATACAAAATAAACAAATGCGCTGACAACACAAAACTCTGCTTGACGCCAATGTTGACATTAAGCCAAAGCGATATGTTGCCGTCCACCATGCTTTCCAATTTAAATACATAGACTGCACAGCACGCAGCAGGGACCCGTCTATCAGATAATCTGGTAAAATGTATTAAAGTTCCTTACATACAAGTTACAACCCTAACAAAAGCTTTTTAGAGGTCTACGAAACCTTCTGATCCACTGTCAACAACCAAAAGTTTCTCTACGATGTTCCGGACAGTGATGTTGCTTATCTAAGATACAAGTATTTGAAATACAGATACAAGTTGCAAAATACGTATTTTTATCTCGTATTTAAAATACTTGTTTGAAAAGGATTTGTGTCTTGTACTTAAATACTTTTGTTTAGCATCTTAATTTTTTATAAATACTTTTTCTGATAAAACAATTTCATATATTTTTGTATCATTATAAAATAAATGCGTAAAACTAAGCGTGCCGTTATTGTTCCTACAAACTTCATAGGACGATGTTTTCATCGGTCGGTTATTTTACGTTTTGTTGACAAATTCCAGATTGCAAACATTTTCGGAAACTTAAGATTCATTTTATTTAGCTTTAGCTATTATAATATTATATTATATTATATAGTGTTATTATATTATATTACATTCTAAACTAATGTAGCAACGACGTAAGCGACAAAAATATGTAAGTACGTACCTACCTAACTCGTATGTCAGCTTATTATTTTATTTTTCATAAAAAAGGAAAATATTTGGGTACCCTACTGAAAAAACGTCTTCTTAAGTCCTTAAAAAATTTTACTGAACCCCGACAAAACTTAAATGTAATGTAGCTAACAATCATCTCTATCACATCAGGTTTCAAACGAAGAAATCCCTGTCGAAATCGAGCTACGACGCCACAGACCAACACACGTATTACATACAAACAAGTCAAACTTACAACACTTATCTTTTTTGATGTGCTTTAGAAAAACTGAAAAGATTGCGAACCATAAATTATAGCTAAGAACCATTTCAATCGCGTCAGTTTACTGTAACAGTTTAATACAACTCAAACTTGTAACACCCCAACAAATATGACACCTCTTTGCCGAGTTCTTTCTCTGCAGAGCGACTCTTTTCTTTTGGGGGTATGATTACGAGGCCTTATCGAAGGAAGATCAGTGATAAGGCATTTGAAGAGCGAACTTTACTAAAATCTAACTTGAAATTTGAATAATTCTTCTCGAGATCTAAAATGATAACTTACAAGAAACTTAAATTTAAACGTTATTTTCTTTCAAAAGTATTTGTATCTTAATACTTTTTTCGAACATCCTTAATACAATGAATAAAATATCACTTAAAGCATGATTATCTTTAAATCAAATACCTGTCTTACTCGAATTACATACATTTTAGTTTTAGTTTATTACATTAATACTGAATTTGTGTAATGTCAACTTCAATCTTGGAGAAAAGTTAGACTCTCTATAATCTACATTTTTAATAAGACAGCTGAAGTATTACTACTATAAAACTAATAATAAGTAATATTATTCTTATATAGTTATACTGTATATATAAATCAAAGTACTTTTCTCACAAACTATTGCGATGCGAGCTAAACGAAGTTTAAGAAGAAAAGAAATGTATCTAAGAGGTTTAGGTAAAAAAAGTAACAACATAGAGAATTAATTACATTGTTATTTTAATTTCAGTAACTGCATTGCTAATTTTTCAGCTTCTTGTACGGAAAGTGATGCTGATACTTCCTCTATCTTTTTTAGTTTTTGAGGTTTTGTGTGAGTATGGAGATCGTCAGCTTTCTGCATGTTTCTTTTCATAGGTCTGAAAAATAGTGTGATAGGTTGCAGGTAAAAATTAATTACATACTTATATTTGCATACATAAAGCATGGCCAAGCGTCCGGATAAAGCCAGACAGTCAGGCTTTATGGTTGCGTGTCCGGCTGTTGTTAGGCTTTATACATTTTAAGAACGACCAAGCGCAGAGCATAGGCGACGAGAGTCGAATGTCGCGTCGGCCGCTCACGCAGGCCGAGGGGCGCCCCACCGCCCATACATACATATTTTTTATTGTACCTAATGATGAGACAAAATCTTCAACAATGTACCCTACATTGTTGAAGATTCGTCCGGCTTTTCTACCCAAATGTCCGGCCAAACTGGCTGGACTGTCCAGATTTTAGGTTTGGCGACCTGGCAACCCTACATACACACATATTATATAATATGTCCTGTTAGACACACGTTAAAGAAGTTAGTTTATAAATTATTGTAAGTTGTTACCCAAAACTTTGGTCATGTCTTATCTTATCAGGAAGAAATATTAGCAGATCAATTTTCTGATGGTAAATAGACAGATCGTCTACAGATACCAAAAATTATAGCAGCATGTTGTTAACTTGAGGCTGGAATGAAAAACCTAATTCATAACCTAGTTTATCAGATACTGCGGGGTTAGAATGAACACCGTCGTCTTGACACGAACGTTTCGTTTTAGCCCACATTGAAATGTCAAACTCAAAAAACGTAGAATGTTCATGCCAAACAAAACGTGACGTCGGCGATAGTACGTCATGAAACGTGAGCGAATGGATGACATTGATGACATAGAAATTCGTAGAATAACATGTCCAAAAATAAGATTTGAGAGACGAATTTGTGTTCAAAACGAACGTTCGTTTTGCCTGCGATCGCCTTGTATGACACGTTTCTAGAACTAATCATATTGTTAGTCGCGTTTACCGTGTGTTTCACATTAATTAATTGACGTAATTGTAATTTATTTGATACTAGCTGCTACCCGCGGCTACGCCCACGTAATCTATTTATTTAATATTTAACTGTCCAAAGCTACCCCTTGAAATTTTAAGATAAAAAACGGCCTACGGCCTTCTTCAAACTTTAATCTATTTTAATTTAAATATCATCTAAAAAGTATTATTACACTGTAATGTTCTGGAAAGAATAAATTTAGAAAGTAGTGCACTGAGCACAACCGTTCCATAAGGATTCAACCACGCGCATACCACGCGTCTGTGCCGCGCGGTCTTTAAACTATAGTGTTAATGTAGTGATTATATTCTATTTGATAGTGTTATTTTAAAACTGCGATATCTCCTAAGATATTCATTCAAATCGAGTGATGTGAAATGCAATTTTGTTTTAAATTAAATACTTGTGATGAATGACGTATTTTTTTGGATACGTATTAACATCGTCTTTATAAAATAACCTTCGCAAATGCATTATTATGAACCAAATTTGTTTCAAAATGCATTATTTTGAAACAAATTTGATTAACATAAAAAAAAGTTTATAGTGAGCTAACCTTAAAAGATAGAAATGTGCTGTCGCTGCCATATTTAGGACTTTTAAAGAACAATTCTTTCATACATGATTTTTATGAAACTTTCACCGTTAACGCAGCGCACGCTTTCAATAGGAAAAAATCACCCGATTTTAAAACATTTATCATTGGTGCTCCGCTCTTATTGATGTTAGTGTGATGATGTACAGCCTATAGACTTCTTTAATAAATAGACTTTCTAATACTGATAGTTCAAGCAAACAAACAATCAAACTCTTCAGCTTTTTAATATTAGTATAGATCAGGGGTGGGCAAATTACGGCCCGCATCCGGCCCTTGAGAGATTTTAATCCGGCCCGCCGAGGGTTTTTTAGAAAAAATATGAACCTCCTTAAACAAAATAATGGTCGAAATGTTAAAAGACTATTGAAATTTGAACAATTAAGGTATTGAATCGATACTTCTTTCAAAAATATACATTGCGTATTTCATATTACTATGTGAAGTCTTAACTTAAACTTAAATAGATTTTATTTTAATAAAGGATTGTAAAATAAACGAAAAAATGCTTTATTTTATCTGTATACAACGTTTTATAATCGTAATATTTACTGTTCAAGATTAATTATAATTTACTGGCCCGCCACTTGATTTTTTAACTTTCCGGCCCGCGGCGAAAAGAATTTGCCCACCCCTGGTAAAGATAGTATAGATTTTGGTTCCGAGCCTTTACAAAAAATATAGACGAACTGCTTTCATGTCAACTTAATCACAAAAGGCGAGTTTCGGTTCATTTTATTAAGAGAAAAATCTGGAAAATTAATTTGTCTATACTAAACACATGTAACGGTGACTTGCTTTCGCAAGTTTCCATGTTTATATTCTTTTATAATAAGGTTGATAAGTATACTTTTGATTAAATTATCGCTATAAAAAGTAACCTATGTTCTTCGTTCCTCATTAAGTGTCTAAATACAAAGTATCACTGTTACATTTTCAAAAATGTCGATTTTCCATACGAACATTCATCACCTGTTTTTACCCCAATTTTCTCTCCCAAATTTCGCTATAAGAAGTAGCCTATGTTCTTTCATTCCTAATAAAGTGTCTGAATAGAAAGTTTCACTGTTATATCTTCAAAAATGACGATTATCCATACTAACATTCATCACCTCTTTTTACCCATTCTCCCTCATTTTTTAGTGATAAAAAATAGCCTATATTCTTTCGTTAATCATAAAGTGTCTAAATACAAAGTTTCACTGTAACAGCTTTATAAATGACGAATTTACATAAGAACGTTCATCCCCTCTTTTTACCCATTCTCCCCAATTTTTTGCGATAAAAAGTAGCCTATGTTCTTTCGTTTATCATAAAGTGTGTAAATACAAAGTTTTACTAATACAGCTTTAAAAAAAACGAATTTCCATATGAACATTCATCCCCTCTTTTTACCCAATTTCCCCTATATTTTTTTTGCAATAAAAAGTAGCCTATGTTGTTCCTCAGTGTCTATTCTATCTCAGTTCCAAATTTGATCATTATCGGTTCACTGATTTAGGCGTGAAAGCGTAACAGACAGACAGAGTTTGATGTTAATTTTAATACTTTTTAGTTTTTGCTATGATTAAATTTAATAAATACATATAAACATCGGGACACGTGAAAATAGGTAAAAAATGCTCATAAAATAAAAACTAATGGGCCTACCTGAATCAAATTTTTATGTTCCAAATTTGAGACTATTCCACATCAAACAAAAAAAGAATTACGTAAATCGGTTCAGAAACCACAGAGAAATCGGTGTACAATTAATAAAAAATTAAAATTAATAAAAAATACCGGCCGAATTGAGAACCTCCTCATACTTTGAACTCAGTTAAAAACTATGATCTAGGACTTGGATGGGCTTGTGAGATACTTGCAAACTTTTGACATTATTTATATCATTTCTATAGACACAAACTTAAATTTTTCCAGTCAATTTCGGTCATTGCTCAACATCCGCACGACATCGCTTTAACTGTTGACTATTCTAGCTTTTTAAGAAAAATTGACGTTTTGAAAGGAGATGCTTTGTCCAAGCGAAACGACGCGACCGTGCCGAGAGAAAAGTGTAAAAATACATTCTAGCCCCACTGTAAACTTTAACTAGGTTCAATACAATAAGAATCACTAACATTATAAATGCAAGTAAACTGTTGCAGAATTCTGTTTACAAGTCATTGTCACAGTGTTAGGGAACAGCACACCTATGCTCATTAGCACATTCTTACTGATGGGTATGTAGTTGGCTGTTATTCTTCTAAGGAGCTTGAGAATATCCTTCATTTTTTTATTCTTCTATTTTCCAGATACAACATCATGTATTCAATGCTATCTTTATTGTGGAGTTGCTAAAATTGATGTTGCACCTTACCAATAAGAATTCAATAATCAAAGTATTAAATTGAAAACAGTACTCACCTTTGATATTTTATTCTGTTTGTTTCTTCTTGGGATGATACATAATCAGAGTGTTCACTATTAGTATCTTGTTCAAATTCACTTTTCTTTGAATCTTCATTTTTACCAAAAACTTTGTCTGGGTCTGGCAACCATGATAGATCAGGGCTGTCAGATTCTGACTGGGATCCAAAATCATCTTTTTCACTTTCCTCATCTTTACTTTTATTTTTTAATTTACGCTTTTTATCCTTATGCTTTGCTCTAATTTTCTCTCTGAATCTAACAACATCATTTTTGTCCTTTTCTTGTAACATTCCTTTCAGTTTTCTTAAAACATCACTAGTTTCAGTAGTTTCAACATTTGACTGATTTAAGGATTCTAAATTTAAATTCTTATTTTCACTGTCCCCATCATCTTCATCGGTAAATTTCACTGTAGTGTTAATTTGTATTTTTTTCTTTAGCATCTTTTTTATAACAGCTGCTTTTGAAAGTTTTTTGGAGTTCAATAATTGTATTTGTGTTAAATCATTATTTCCACTCTTTGCTTCATTCACTGGATGTCCTTTATCTATTGTTTTGGACTTAATGTTTAAGAAACTATCTTCAAAAGAATCATCATACTTATTATGAAAATTGAATTTTGCTAGACTCTTTAGTTTTCCTTGTAATGGCTTTTGAGAACTTTTATTACTTCCCTTATCACTTTCTTCTGTATCTTGATCTGCTACCACACTTTCAGGCACTTTAGAATTAGGTTCAATTATATCTTTCTTAGAGATACTAATGTTATCTTTATTACTATTATTTTTATAGCCCAAAAATTTGATTCTTGGCGGGACAATCAGTCCTAAAGACCTAGCGTAGGCGTCAGTGTTTAACAACTGAACATTAAATATTTCTTTATTTTTCATTAAATATACTGATTTTAAATAATTAACAAATGCTCTCTGAGCAGTCTGTTTTAGGTCCATGCTGTCAGACAAGAGTTCTTCAATTTTTCTTTGTGGAAAAATTATTTTTGAAGGATCAACAGATATTTTATTTATTGGGATTTTACTCTTTTTGAGATCTTCTACAATTTTCTCTTCTTGGGGTAACAAAACAAGTAGGCCTTCTCCTTTTCCAAACACGCCTCTAGCAGTCCTACCCGCTCTGTGAATGTAAGTATCAACATCCTCAGGGCAGTCATACTGAATAACCCAATTGACACGAGGAAAGTCTAACCCACGTGAGGCCAAGTCTGTAGCAAACAATACTACATTTGACTTCCTACAAAATTCTTCATAAATTCTTTCTCTTTTCTCTTGATGAAGTGTACCATACAAAGCTAGCAAACTTACTCCAGGACGCAATTTACAAAATATTTCATAAGTATACTTTACTTGTTTACAAGTTGCCATAAACACTAATACTTTTTGCTTCAAATGATTTTTAATAAAAGACCAGAGAACAGGAAGTTTTTCTTCTATCTCACATACAATATAACTTTGCTGCAGTGACTCGGGAGTAACAGTGGCAGATTGCTCATGTGGTGCAACATATGTTGGAAATGATAGACTAAGTCTTGCTAAATCTTTAACTGATTTTGTTTGTGTTGCAGAAAAAAGCAATGTTTGGCGTTCCGGTGGTAAGTTTTCAATAATAGCATTCATAGTTGTTTCAAAACCTAGGTCCAAGCACCTGTCTGCCTCGTCCAAAATTAAAACTTGAAGATGACTACAGTCAAACAAAGGATTTTCATCCATGTGTTGTAATAAACGGCCAGGTGTACAAATTAGAATATTGATCTGATCCATTCTTTTTCTTTCAAATTTGAGATTTTGGCCACCAATTATTAAACCAGCTGAGAAATCATGTAGATACCCTATTTTTCTTAAAGTTTCATATATCTGATATGCCAGTTCTCTAGTTGGTGATATGACCATAGCTCCAACACCATCCAACCTAGACCACTTTTTGCAAAATAGATTTTCTAAAATAGGAATTAAAAATGCCAAAGTCTTTCCAGAACCCGTTTTTGCAGCACCCAGAATATCTTTTCCTTGTAGTGCATAACCAATGGCCTGCCTCTGTATTTCTGTAGGAGTGAGGTAGTTGTTGTCTTTTAACCCTTTTAATGTTTTTTGTGATAATGGGAAATCCTTAAATGTTATTATGTTATCAGGATTTATCTGCAACAAAAAAATTACAACCTTATTAATTTCCACACTTGGGAAATTGTGATATCAATTATTTAAAAAATAATAATAATAATCCAGCCTTTTATTACAATAATTCCCAAAAACTGTACTATTTAGTTAGTTCTCCAATGAGAATTTGTTAGTTCAGAACTTGATTAAAATATACAATTACTATTTGGTTCTTTTTTCTCTTTGCTTTTTATTTTGATTTGGAACACTACTAAATCATCACAAATAAAAGTACAGGACTAGTTCTAAAAATCTTCTTGTAAAATATTGAAGTTTACAACAAATTTCTGGTTTTATTACACAAAAAATGATCGCAAAATTATATGCTTTACAATAAAGTATTGATTTTAAGGCAGAATTATAAACTCTGAGTGTAATAAACACATCAAAATGTTTTTCACAAGACAAAAATGGCAAAATAAAAGCAAATAGTTTTATTGTAACATTGGTATTAAAGATTGATTCAAAGTATGTAGGTATATCTATGATAATAACATGACATAAATAATCTAGATTCTATAAACTACATTTTTTTATAATTAGATTTACCATAACTATTCCAGTTTGGTAGTTGTTACAATTTCAGATGGGAATGATTATAAAACAGAAGCAAGCAACATGCCTTTGTATGGCTGGACATTAGCGGAGAAACCGGCGGGGGGAACTTTACATCAATAAGCTTCAATTTTTAATAACAGATAGTACATAACAGAAATATTTGATCCAGCAAATCTTAAGTTGAGAAAATTACTAGTTCTGAAAATATTAATTTTTGAAAATTCAAAATATTGAAGGAGAAAACTCACTTCATTCAAGTGACACTAATATTTCTCTTTTAACAAGCATACAAAAAAATTGTAACAACATCCAATTCATGAAAAAATGTTAAAAGTGAAATGTTTTAGTGAAAACAGTTGTGAGTTATGGAAAAATATTTGGTGTGACAGTTTCTAATTAGGTTATATTTAGTCAACATTTTTTTTGCTGGCGGAATCCTCCAGTTTTGGGTACCCCAATCTGAAGGGAACCCCAAGGAAAGGAAGGATGTCTTTGGTAGCTATCACGGTGTTAAGAGTTTTCTTGCGCCTCGAAATGAGCAAGCTCGTTCTTGTCATTTTATCATGTACGGAGCGCCGCGGTTTTTTTAAATAGAAATCCCTTCAATTTTAGATTTTTATTTCTCGTCAACTTCAGGTGCACATATTTGATGTTTCGAAATTGCTTGTGCTACCTCACTGCCATAAAAATCTGAATGAAAACATAAATGACCCTTTTCAGAGCTTCCACTACTTATCTTAAGGACACAATACTCTTACTTTATCATATTGGGCTTTTAAGTATGTTATTGCAGCATCTTCCTCGACGCTCTTTTTCTTTTTGGGCTTAAAAAGCTTGTGTTTGCTTTTCTTTCCTTGTTTACTATCCGTTTGCGTTTCCTTTTTCATATTATTATTTTCAGAACAATTCTAAATAGGCAAAAAATTGGTCCAATTTTTATTCCACAATCCACATTCGGTTAGGACTAGGTTATGTGGTTATCCGTTATGTCCAAAGACCATAAAGTATATTAATAAATAGGAATAGAATAAGCAGTCTATGCAGCTGTCAAATCAAATGTCAACGATAATGAAACAGTAGCGCCATGCCATATCCCGTTCGTGAACAAAATATTTAATATTTAGATGTATAAATCTATATGTCATGGTATAACCTCTGTATAAGCCTTTTATGAGGACTTCAGATTAAATTTTTGTGACATTAAAATATGACTGTAATTTGTTTATAAAAATAATTAGTGATTATCGAATTACAATCATTTTTATTGTCACTGGGAGTGCTGTATGAGGATGAAAATAAAACAGGTTTCTCTGTAATTTATTTAATCTTTTGTTTATTTCCCTAATATCTTTGCCACAAAGCAAGGTTCTCCAGCTATTAGTAAAGTGGATGATAATTGAAAACTCTTCTGGATACGACAATGTTTAATGCAGTTCACTTTAGGACTGAATACAATAATTAATTTCTTATACTATACGTCACGAATGACATCATGTTGTGAAACAATATTGAACTCATAAAAGTACATTGACACTAATATTATGTGCATGTGTCACATATCTTCCCCCTTTATTAAATAAAATTACAAAAATATAAATTGTCATACTTAATGTAGTACACTCATCTTAAAACCGGTACTAATATTACATAATTACCCTAGATACAATTCTAACTGGAATACACTAATTTTTATCACTAATCACTTTGACTAATCTTGACACTATACTATAACTTGCTGTGCGGTGAAGCTTGGCTGGCCGCGCTCCTCTCTGCCTGCTATGTCCGTGCTAGGCATCACCCGCAGTTCTCGTCGGATGTACTTGCCGTAACTGTGTTTGCAACGCTTCCATAGGAAATATCCTACGATGGCTATTAGTATTGTTAATATCAATATCAAGTAACATTCTATGTCTGCGAAATGGAAGCGCTTCACCGTCTCGGATGCTGCTGCCGAATTGCCAGCACCATTTGGGCAATTATTATTTCTTCTTTTTCAATTTTACTTGTACCTTTTCCCATATTGAATTTATATTATTCGTTAAAAATTAATAATAATTAGAACGGTGTGCTGTCGGAGGTAACAAATTATAATGTAAATTTCACTCCGGGCTTACTGATTCGTCCTGATCGTGTTACGAACTCCTTGTTTATGTAAACATCTTCCTTTTTTGTTTTAGTGGTATCGCTTTCGTTCGTATTTATTGTGAATGCGGGTTTAAGTCGATCTATACTAACAGTTTTTATCGTATTTGCTTGTAATATTTTATAATATTTTTCCGTTCTTTGTAATACCTTGAAAGCTCCTATATAAGGCGGTGTCAAGGATTTAGTCATCCTTTCACATCTTACAAATACATGTGTGCATTTTTGTAAATCTGGATGTACGAAAATATTAGTCAGTCTTGCCTCTCTTCTTGGCACTACTGACATGTTTGCAATTTTTTTTCGTAACTCGTTCAGGAAAGTTTCATTTTCAGATATTTTATTCCTTTCTAAATAAAAGTAATCGCCCGGTAATTTTAAGGCTTCGCCGTATACCATTTCTGCGGCACTGAATTGTGTTTCATCTCTTAAGCTAGCTCTTAAACCTAGCATTATAGTCGGTAATTCTCGAACCCAATCCGATGTATTACCTCTACACATAAGAGATGTTTTCAACGCTCTGTGCCACTGCTCACATTTTCCGTTGGCTTGAGCGTGGTATCCACAAGTCCTTATCTTCTGAATGCCCATTCTTTTTGATAAATTTTTAAATAAACTCGATTCAAATTGGCGGCCTTGGTCAGTAGTAATCCGTAAAGGACAACCAAACCGACATATCCAACCTGAATAAATAATATCGGATATCGTTTCTGCAGTTATATCCTTAATGGGAAATGCTTCTGGCCACCCTGTTTTCCGATCAATCATTGTAAGCAAATAACGGTATCCGTTGCAATACTGCAGAGGTCCGACAATGTCTGTATGGACGTGTTTAAACCGGTCGCTCTGCATAAAACTACCAAAAGGTGATATTGTATGTCTATGAACCTTGGACCTTTGGCATTCCATGCAACCTCTAGCCCATAAGGTAACGTCTTTGTTTATAGACTTCCAAATGTATCTGTCACGCATCATTTTTCTCGTAGTTCTAATGCTTGGATGACTAATGCCATGTACTGCATTGAAAGCCAACACTCTAAACTTAGACAACAATAGATTGGCATGTCATTATCGTGTAATGATAACTTTTTAAATTTTAAGCTACTTGATTGTAAGAGGATTTTTAGTTCATTATCCTTCTCTTGCTCCTGCGCCAATTTCTTGTAATCAATGGGGGACGGCATGTCTATAGAAGCAATCCTGGATAAAGAGTCAGCCACTATGTTTTTTGAACCACTAATGTGCTGTATAGATGTAGCAAATTGTAAAATAAAATCTAAATGACGTAATCTCCTTGGCGTGTCATTTTTACTAATTGTATTGTTTTCAAATGTATAGATCAGAGGTTTGTGATCGGTATATACAGTAAGTGGTCGTCCTTCTACCAAATATCGGAAATGCTTTATAGCCAAATAAATAGCCAACAACTCGCGATCAAAAGTACTGTAGCATTGTTGTGCCTTATTTAGCTTCTGTGAAAAAAAACCTAAGGGCTTCCAATCGTTTCCTTCTTTCTGCTGTAACACTGCCCCTGCACATGTGACTGAACAGTCCATCATAATAGCTATCGACGCATCAGATGACGGAAATGATAATGTTACGGCTTTCTGGAGCATTTCTTTGCAATGCTCAAAAGCTTGGTTAGATTCTTCGGTCTATAATATTTCCGTTTTGTCTTTCTTCTTAGAACCATGAATATACATATTTAGTTTAGCCTGGACGCTCGCTGCACCTGGAAGATGCGGTCTATAAGAGTTTAACATTCTAAGGAACCTCCTAAGACCTTCCACTGTCTTTGGCCTTGGGTATTCCTTAATAACCTTAATTTTGTCCTCCAATGGACGTAACCCGTTTTCAGAAAAGTCAAAAAAATCTAACGTTTTCTTTCCAAAGTCACACTTTGCCATATTGAGCGTAATTCCAAATTGGTTCAAACGCTCCAATACCTTTTATAAATGTTTTTTATGACTTTCTGGGTCAGGTGACGCAATCAATACGTCATCTATGTAACAAAACAAAAAAGGAGAACTTGTACAGCTCCTTGTATCTCCGTCATCGTATTTTTGTGTGAAATCGATATCATGAAAAACAACGTTATTTAGAAATCGTTGAAATGTTTGGGCTGCATTTTTCAGTCCGAATGTCATCCTTGTAAATTTATAAAGGCCAAATGGTGTCGTTATTGCTGTTTTTTCTATATCGTCGTCACAAACTCTAATATTGTGGTATGCTCTCTGTAAATCTAACCTTGAAAATATTTTCTTCCCTGCCAGCAAGTAAGAACAATCCTGTATACGAGGAATGGGGTATCTGTCAGGTTTTGTGATTGCATTTAAACGTCGGTAGTCCCCACAGGGCCGCAGTTCACCATTCTTTTTCATAACTACGTGTAAAGGAGTAGCCCAGCAACTTTTAGAGAGTCTACATATTTCCATGTCAACCATGCGTTGAAACTCGGCCTTCACCTTGTTATATTTATCAGCTGGTAAGGGTCGCGGCTTCGAGTAAACAGGTGGTCGAGTAGTCTCTATGTGATGAACTACCGAATGGCGTGGAGTCTCCTTAAAACAAAGAGGTTTTGTAATATCAGGAAACTCCATTAACAAATCACTGTACTCGTTTTTAAAATCTATGGTACTCACCGGTTATTGTCTACATAAAGCTATAGAGGCTACGACACTAAGGTTAGTCACTTTATCAATAAGTTTTTTATAATGTATATAAACTAAAAGTTTGAAATGCCCTATAAAATCGGCCCCTAATATAGGCTGTTTCACTTCCGCGACGACAAATGTCCATCGAAACGGTCGACGCAAATTTAAATCTAATTCTAAAGTTTTTGTACCAAAAGTTTTTATTGCACTTCCATTAGCTGCGTAAAGTACATAGTTCTCACAATTTTCACGTTTCATCGTTTTAGTTACAGGTAGTACCGATATATTTGCACCCGTATCCACTAAAAATTTTAACCCAGTTTTTTGATCATATACACAAAGGCGGTGAGAGGGTGTAATGGTACAAATCTCCGCCGGCGATAGTACCTTTTCTAGTTTTCCTGTTGTTTGTTTTTATTCCATGAACACGGCTCCACGCATTTCTTTGCTCTATTACGAAATCGGTAATGATAAAAACAAAACCAGTCAGCATTCTCTGGCGTGCGCTTACTCATATTACGTCCTCGTGATGCGGAACGAGATGTATGACGGCTGGAATCATATCTCCGGAACCGTATCCTTCCTCTTTCCAAATTTTTTACCTGCATACTTAATTTTGCAATTTCGGCAATAATGAATGCGTTATCATTTGTGTACGAACTTGGTTGTACCTCAGCGACATGCAACGGTTGTGTGTTTTCCATCACCTTATCCGCAATTTCCGCAAGTTTTTCAATTTCTTGTTTATCACAAACTGCCAATACTGCTCTTACCGATGCTGGAAGTTGCCGGTGCCACATTATAGAAAGAGTTTCATCGGCTATTTTACTTCGTGCGAGGTCCAGCATGCGGCGAAAAAGCTGCGAGGGTTTTTGATCTCCAAGCTGCATCTCGCTTAGCAACTTCTGAAATTGTCTGTTTTCGGATTCTTCATAAACGGTGAGCAAACGTGTCTGGAGAGCCTCATATTTTCTTGATTCCGGGGGCTTAAGTAGTATATCTGAAACTTGTTGAATGCAGTCCTTGCCTAATTTGGCAACTACCAGGTTAAATTTCGTATCATCGCTGACTTTTTGTGATCCTAATATTGCCTCACACTGAACGAACCAAAGTCTTGGTTGGTCGCACCAAAACTCTGGAATTCTTGATGATACTGTCACCGTGGCTAGATCCATCGTATCACTGTGTCCTCTTGCCGATGATTTATTCTGTTGAGTTTGTGGTGTAGTCATTTTTCACTTTTACTTTTGTTCTGGGGTCGGGGTCACCAATTATGTGGCGGTTCTCCAGCTATTAGTAAAGTTGATGATAATTGAAAACTCTTCTGGATACGACAATGTTTAATGCAGATCACTTTAGGACTGAATACAATAATTAATTTCTTAAACTATACGTTACGAATGACATCATGTTGTGAAATAATATTGAACTCATAAAAGAACATTGACTCTAATATTATGTGCATGTGTCACAATCTTCATTATTTCCCTCCCTTTTTTTTTTTTTTTTTTTT
>NJDD01001099.1:14642-34066 GCA_002245505.1 Calephelis nemesis | reverse complement strand
AGCGGGTCGCCGCGGGCCCGCAGCTCCCGGCATCTCTCGTAGAGTGACGCCAGGGCCGCGGCCTCCAAGTCCCACGGCGGTGACCCCGCCAGCACGCACGCCGCTTCCTCGGAAACGGTGCGATAACCTCGGATGGCTCTGATCGCCATCACCCGCTGCGGTTTCCGCAGCAGGGCGATGACGACGTTTTTCAACGCCGAGGCCCATACTGGGGCCCCGTACAGAGCCATCGAGCGCACCACCCCCAGGTAGAGGCGACGGCATGCTACACTCGGTCCCCCGATGTTGGGGAGCAGCCGCCCTAGAGAGGCAGCCGCTCCCATCAGGCGGGGGACCAAACGACGGAAATGCGCGCGAAAGTCCCAGCGGCTATCGAGGATCAGCCCGAGGTACCTCATTTCGGGCTTCACCTCGATCCGGACACCGCTAACCACGTACCAACACAGTTTTATTTTTTAAAGTTGAATTTTATTTACTCCAGGCTCTATCTTTTCCTTTGACCACATCTTTGTCTAAATCTAATCCAGCGAAGAACCCAGCCATGGTTGTTTGACTTCTTTTTTTGTAAAAACTCCCATTCACCGAGTCATACATACAAGGTGTGAAATAGGTGTAAAACATCAAAATCTGAAATAGAAAGAAATAATTCATTTAATTTCAATGATCATAAAATGTTATATTGTAAATGATAAAACACAGTAGAGAGAGTTTGACAATTTTTTAATATTGTTTGCTTATACAAAATATTTACTAAATAATCCTGTTTAAATTTTCAGCCTGGTGTTCTCGCTTCACATGTTTGGTTCATATGACATTAACATGACCAAATTGTTAAGTACATAATAAGAATGTATTCATCCTAGTTTTAATAGGTATATTACATAAAATGAATGTAAATTATAAAAGTTCCAAAAACTGACTGTTTAGTATGATGAAAGATTTAAAACATAAAGTTTTCATATTTAAAAGACACAAAAATGAAAATGTTCTCTTTATTATAGTATATACACAAAGCAAAACTGAACAAAATCAATGTCAATAATGTTATGTAATATAAATTTACAGTTTTATTAAACTGCCTCTTTTGTCAGTTGGACTTCTACATATCTATTATTATAGTTAAATAACCTCCTCGGCTATATTCAAATTTGTTTTTTGTACACCAATTGATTTCAATAATCTATTTAAATCAAAGAGAATATAATCACTACGTTTTAATTTAAATGTGCATTAAGTAGAAAATGAAACAATAATTACATAAAACTAAATGCTATCTTTAGCTAAAACTACCATAAAAATTTCGATTAGCATTTTAGGTTAGAATTTATCATTTTCATTTAAAAATTTATTTCTAGTTGTAAATGTATTTACCTTTTTCAGAAACGGTTCCGAAAACCTACGAAGGTTTCAATTCAAGTTATTGAATTAAAATATCCAACTCAAAATACAGGACAGTTCTATCTAATCAAAATACCTAATTGTATTATAAGTTTTAACAATGTTTTGTACTTACGAGTTTTATTGAAGACACCATATTACTCGTAGTTATCATAATCTCGTTGCAGGAACAAAAAACAATTTCTGTAAAAACAAGTTCACGTCGAAACGCTTAATTCAAATACTGGTGTAGGTCAAATAGGGCAGATCAGACAGAAAAATCAATCTAGAGTGTTGAGCGGTGCTAGTTTTCTCAATCTGCAAATCCAAGATCGGGTTCAAAACAAAAAATTAACATTTTAAATAAGTTGAACATGGAGACACGTTTTAATGTTTACAAAGTGGTTTTTAAAATATGGCGGCTGGGTTGCCAACGTTATAAGGTGTTCAGTCATTTCTATCGATATTGATTGTCATAAAATTGGAAGGAGTCTCTGTTTGTTTAGAAAAAAAATAACAATAATTAGTTATGAAATAGTAAAAAAATTTCAGTTTATTTTTGAAGTGAAACTTCTTTATCGGGGTTGGAAAAAAATTTAGTGTAACATTTTTTCGTTACGCGCCATCTTTGTTCTTATCCCTACCACGCGTGATTCGAAGTATACATTTTCTCCAACGGAGGAGTGATCGGCAATAAACTTTATTTAACCAATTTCTGTAAAGTTGCATATTGTAAATTATTTTTTGAAAAATAACGTCATAAAGAAGTTTCTTCTTCTTCTTCTTCTTGACTTCTTACGAGTGTACGCTAGGACACGCACACATTTTTTTTTATTTAGAACCAAATCTAATGACTGAACTCTTGGGGGACGACGAGCCCGGACTCTATTTTACGTTATCATTTATCAACCAGTTTATTTGTCGTTTATCTGTCAGTGTATCATAATTTTTGAATGGAAGGACAATGAAGGTTTATTGAAAATTTTAACTTTTTGGTTTTATTGTTAAATTATTTTTTTGGTGTTTGTGAAAATTCTGCTAAGCACCAACTAAACTTGTTTTAATTGCATGCTATCTTATTCCAATGAAATGAGAATAAAAGGGATTTTATATTGCTACATTTTTTTAAGCTAAGCTCGGGCCTATCGTGAAGTTTAGAATTAACGTTTTTCGAGTGATAGATTAAAATCCTGTAGAAATATATATGTATAAACTAAAACTGTATTAAGTAAAAAATTCAAAATAATCGGCTCAATGCTTTCAGAAATTTAAAATAGTTTCCATATTTTTGATCTCCTGCAAAAGTTGCTTTTGTGTAGATAGACTTATTCACTTTGTGCCTATCGATTTATTAAAGGCAGGTAAGTACGTTTAAATATACTAAATAAATTAAATGGGTTAATAGATCAGGTATAACATAATTTACCTATTTATATAAAGTATAATTTTTATAAATTACTTTTTTTAGATATTTAGAAAATGCCGTAGCGTTTGCTAAAGCTTTAAGGATTTAGCCGCAGGTCGCGAATTTTATGTATATTGTTTTTATACTGTGATTGCCGTAGCATTGATGATACTACCAATGTCTAGGAAAAATAGTATTTGATCAATTATTTTAAGAAAAAAATATTACGAGAAATATTAGTTTAAACTGTAGTAAGGGCGTTATGGAATGGATGTATGAGGAATGTATACGCGCCAATTTATGATTGACTTTAACTTCGTACAGTGTATCAAAGATCGTACAAATAGGATCGATTCAACTTTACGGTTGGCAACCCTGTTATTGTAGTGTTGCCGTATATCAATAATGAAATTTTATAAAATGGCAATAAGGACTGCAGCGCTACCTTCCACACAATTTAAGAATTTAAATAATCAATTTAAAACTGCTGAGAACTGTCAAATTCACTGACCGAAAAGACCATGCCAAAGACGTCAATGGGTGCACAGTTAAAATATTGTCAAAATTGTGTGAACAGCAGCGACTCTGTCGTCAGATTACAGAGTCAAAATGACATCTGACTGTGACGTAGCAGATCAAAGACTACAGTGATGATTAGATTGTATTATCTATAGAGATGATTTTTTTCAATTTTGAATTTGTCAAATTTGAATTTTTAGTCATCCAGGTGTTGTTGACATTGTTAAATACCATTAGACTATTTCATTATTTTTTATGGGACCCGAGAGATGGAGTAAAAAGTGAGATGGAGAAAAACGTAACTTACCGAACGTAATCTATAACAACTCATGGTAAAAGCTCAATTGTGCAAAAATCACAGGGTAGTAAATACGCAATTAGTTATCCCTGGAAGAATTACACAAATTGGTTTAATCCCACAATATATTTTTTTTATGTTATAGGAAGGCAAACAAGCAGACGGATTTCCTGATGGTAAGAAATTCACGCCGCCTAGAGACACCAAAGATGGTAATGGTGCGTTGCCAACCTGAGGTCAGGATGTTAGACCTCGAGCAAAAGTAAGTTTACCGGCTACCTTATCCTCCGGACCGGAACACGTCATGACGTTATGGCGGCAGGAATAGGTAAGGCGATGGTACCAAACCGGGCGAGTCGCTGCGAAACTCTACCACCTAGTAAAAATATAAAGCAATATAAATAAGTAAAATATATGGCGATGAAACTTATACCAGAGATATTAAATAGTATTAATCTCTGCAAATACACGGTAGTTTTCAAATAAAGACTGTAATACATTTAATAAACACCCACACTCGTAAATACACATCGATATTCAAAATAAAAAAGCATATTTAAGTCTAAGTAAAATTATTTAATTTGCAATTTTCCGCCAAAAAATGTATACGTATTACGGCGTAACAAAACAGACAAAATAGTGCGATAAGAATGAATTAGATTTACCGGAAGCTAAAACTCCCAAATATATCCAGCTCCACACAATACACACCTCTAAACTGTTTAATTAGCACCCACAATACACATACTACTAAAAACTCAACGTACGTTTCGCTTCACAACCGAAGCATCATCAGGAGAAATCGACTGCCCTCCACGAATGCCAAGCGCGCGCGCATACAACTCGCTCTATTTATAGGGTTTCGCGAGTTTGCGTGCCGGTGTGCTTTAGTGAGTACGCGTGGTGAGGGTAGCACCCTTGTTGTTAAACATGTGTAGCAGGGGTGAATTAGTCCAATTTGTTTGTTCGTTTAACAGTGTAATCGTGTAACAGTCTTCGTTATTACATAAAAGAAACACTAGTAAAATAAAGTCCATATAAAAAAAAAGTCTGTGCACAAAAAGGTTCTGCCGGATAAAAAATAAGGTCGTGGGATGCCGTGGTCTTGCCGACGGAACTCGAAGGACTACTGCTACAATCTTCGGCGGTTGGGCTAGCGGGACCCTTTGGCGCCTTCCCTCAGCAGCCAGAAGCAGCAGTAGAAGAGGGCGGCTGGGAAGGCGGCCATAGAAGAACACCGGCGGGCAGCTTCAGCCGGTCTAGGGTCCTCCCACCACCGAGCAGCAGACACCAAGCAGCAAGCAGCAGTCATAGTAAGACGTTCCGTCGACTTATAGAATTAGAGCTCTGTAGTAGAATATTAGAATGTTAGGAACCGAAAGAAATTAGACGGAGATTACTAGAAGTGGACCGTGTCAGAACATGTAGCAGACTGAAATGAATTTTTGGTTCTTCATTTTAAAAATATTTTTGAAAAAGAACTTATTTTTTTAATACCGGCCAGTGCAGTTACCAACTACAAAGGCTTTCTTAAAAAATAATATTACAAATTTTTATTCTTTATTACAAGTATGGACTTACTCGAAAGTATGATCTTCTGCCAACTTATGCCCAGTGTCTAAAAGATGTTTTGCAAAATGTGATTTATCTGGACGAATGTTTTTGACAGCCGATATGTGTTCCTTGTAACGAGACTCAAAACTACGACCTGTCTGATCAACGCATACACTATTGCATTTAGAACAAAGTGGTTTATAGATTCCTTATTTACATTTTTTGTAAATTTTATCTTTACCTTTGCATAATATGTTTCTTAATGAATGTTGGGTTTTAAATGCAACATTGATATTATTACGTTTTAAATGTCGCTGAAATTTTTCAGAAGCTCGTCCTACGTAGGTCAAACCAGATTTGAACTTAACATCTTTTTGAGATGGCACTAAATAGATTAGTCGTAAAATATTTTTCTTTATTTTCTTTTTAATAAGATTTTTTGACTAAATCTCTACTATAGCTGTTAGCACAGTTAGCAAAGTGCACTCATTTCTAAAACTATATTATTTATTACAAAAATTAAACATACCATAAAAAAACAAATCAATACGTGTACAAATGTATACAATAATCTAAAATCACAAGTTGCACTGAGATCTAGCACAGTGACATAATTGTCCAAAAGTAAAAAATGCAAATGGCAACATGGGATAGTAAAATAATTTTGGTGTTTTTAGTTTTTAGTAACAATGTCGGATACCTTACAACTCAACAACTCATGTTTGTGGGAACTAAGAGATGGCGCTGTAAGATATTATGGTCCCATAGATTTTCTATGATTTATTATGGGACTACTTAATTGTTATGTGCACCCCTCTTTTTAATTTTTTTTGTCAAAATATGTGACATTTCTGAAGAGTTATAAATTTTGAAATTTCTCTGTTATCTTTTCACTTTTATTTCATATTCTTAAGTTTGTTGTGGCTATTTTCTTGTAACTTTTGTTGGTATGTTTTAATTTTGTGCCACCATAAAATATACGAGTATGGTTAGAAAACTAAAATCATCGAAGTGTGATTTCGGATACGATGAACTTAGTAAGTTTTTATTACATTAATGTATTGTAGACAAGCCTTTTCCCGTGTCTGTAGATTGTTTAGCCTCATAGGAGAACATTTTAAATAGGCACTCACGTTGACTAAGCTGTATCAGTTCCTACTCATTTTTCTATTATTGCACTACGAGTAAAATTACTCCTAAGCTAAATTTTAGGACCATCGGTTCAGATTTATTAAAATATTAATATGTATTAAAATATTACTACGTATGGGTTTTGGTTGACTGAGTCCATAATTCCATATTTATATTAAATACTGTCCGTCCCAATACTTTAAATTCGAAAATTTGTCTGTTAAGCTTTCTTGCCTAAATTGAATATTAATTGTATATTAAAATTCACTTAAAATACATGAAACATTGTGATATATTGACTATAATGGGGGTATGACATATTGTATGAAAATATATTGTACGCTGTTAAGTCGGGGTAAATTAATTCTAGTATTTCTTGTTAAGATATTGGAAGGCTAACAAGCAGACTGATTTCCTGATGGTAAGAAATTCTCGCCGCACAACACACAAAGGTGGTAATTTTGCGTTGCCAACCTAAAGCCGGGATGCTAGGCCCCGAGCAAAAGTAAGTTTACCAGTTACTTTAACACGTGAACGTCAAGCACGGACGTTATGGCGAATGGAATAAGTAAGGCTGTGGTACCAACCCGGGCTAGTCACTACGAAACTCTACCACCTAGTCAGATGTCACGGTGTTAGTAACAGTAAGACAGTAGCCCAGACCAACACGGGTATTAAGAAATATAATTAAAGAGGTGGATGATGGGATAAGATTAAAAACATATTTAATAATATTTTAAACAAGCTCAACAGATATTTTCTTTGAAGTCAACAACAAAGACGTCAACAACTCAATAATGACATAGGTTGCTAGGGCAACAGCAGAGTATATAGTATTTACGGTCTATGGTGTATATTATCTATAAAAGAGATCACATTCAGGATGTTATCTCTTCACAACTGGGAAAGCGTTGTTGGAAAGCGGCAATTACTTTTTATTAGTATACTTTGTAACTTTTAGGTGCTTACATGCATTCAGTTTCGCATCCTATAAGTCATAGCTTATGGCAGTAACTTTTCAAGATGGATATCCAACTAACAGGATTTGCCACTTTGTTTTATATAAATTAATTTTAAATGCAAACAATATTAGATGTCAGTAAAAAAGTAGGTAAATCAAAGAAACAAACGATATTTACTGTAAATTTGTAATAAATCAAAACTTCATCACGTCATGCTTTTATGTTTTATTTTATTATTTTTTTAATTTTATTTATAAAAGCATACTACGATAGTTTAAAATTTTCATCTTTTAGTTCGTATAATTATAGTTTTTAACTTTTGAAGTTATACTTCTTTTGGCGCGTTAGGAAAAAATGATGAGGGTAAATTTTTACGATGCGCGCGCACACTGTCACTAAAAACTGACATGATGAAGTTAGCTATAGATAACATTTTAGTTTTTCAAAAAAAGGTACCAACAAAGTAAAAGTAAGGTCATCTACGTATGTTTGCGTGAGAACTGACAATACTGTATTCACAATATTTCTTTATTTCTATGGTTAGTGACATTTTGTCTACAAATGTAAAATAAGGCAAAAGATAAAAATTTTAAAAAGATTTTTATCTTATTACGCCAAGAAGTATAAAGTCTGACGCGTGTACATGAGTACACACACAATTTTTTTTCAGTTTACGTACATATTACAGAAGAAGACAAAATAAACTCCATGCATATTTAATTTCTTTTGTAATACCTAACGTAAATGTACGAGAAATCACAAGAAACGACTTGCTAATTTGAGACGCTGTGGTGTGGCTTTGCGTGCTGCGGGGTTAGAATGAACACCATCGTCTTGACACGAATGTTTCGTTTTGGCCCGCTTTTAAATGTCAAACTCAATAAACGTAGAACGTTCATGCCAAATAAAACTTGACGTCGGCGATAGACGATAGTACGTTATTTTTCCCTTCAATTCCGGTCATTGTTCAACGTCTGCACGACATCGCTTGAAGTCTTGATTATTCTAGCGTTATAAGAAACGTTGACATTTTGAATGGAGACGCATCGTCCCAACGAAACGACGTGATCGTGCCGAGACGAAAATGTACATTCTAGCCCCGCTGGTGACGATCACCGTGACAGTACATTCGTATTCGAATATTTTTTTACATAAATAAGATAAAATGTACCGTTATATGTCACCAGTGTGCGCGAAGCCTTACAATACCACGAAAATAAAAAAAATATCTTTCTTAATGTGTGTGTAAATATAATACACTCACACTGACGCATTTATTTTATTTAATCTGTCACCAGAGGAGTTTCAAAAATGGAGCACAACAGTAATTTTGGCATGTCCCCACAAACCATATATTTTATTTTTAACTAGCTGCTACCCGCGGCTTCGCCCGCGTAGTCTATTTATTTAATATTTAACTCTCCAACTATACCCGTTGAAATTTTAAGATGAAAAACGGCCCACGTCCTTCTTCAAACTTCTATTTTTATTTAAATATCATCTAAAAAGTATTACACGATGACGTTCTGGAAATAATAAATTTAGAAAGTAGTGCACTGTGCATAACCGTTCCATAAGGAGTCAACCACGCGCATACCATGCGTCTGTGTCGCGCGGTCTTTAAACTATAGTGTTAACGTAGTGATTATATCCTATTTAATAGTGTTATTTTAAAACTGCGATATCTCCTAAGATAAAGTAACCTTCGCAAATAATATATTATTTTGAAACAAATTTGGTAAGCATAAAAAAAGGTTATAGTAAGCTAATCTTAAAAGATAGAAATGTGCTGTCGCGAACTTTTTTTAGGACTTTTAAAGGCGAACAATTCTTTCATACATGAATTTTACGAAACTTTCACCGTTAACGCAGCGCACGCTCTCAATAGGAAAAAATCCCCCGATTTTAAAACATTTATCATTGGTGCTCCGCTTCTATTGTTCTTAGCGTGATGATGTATAGCCTATAGCCTTCTTCAATAAATGGACTTTCTAACACTGAAAGTTCAAGCAAACAAACTCTTCAGCTTTTTATTATTAGTATATCTATACTATCTATCTATCCTATCTAGATATATAGACTTTGGTTTCGAGCTCTTACAAAAAAATATAGATGAACTGCTTTCATACCAACTTAGTCATAAAAGGCGAGTTTCGGTTCATTTTATTAGGAGAAAAATCTGGAAAATTAATTTATCTATACTAAACACATTTAACGGTGACGTGGTTTTGCACGTTTCTATGTTTATATTATTTTATAATAAGGTTGATAAGTATACTTTTGATTAAATTATCGCTATAAAAAGTAGCATATGTTCTTTCGTTCCTCATTAAAGGTCTAAATACAAAGCTTCACAATTATGTTTTCAAAATTGTCAATTTTCCATACGTGTTCGTTCGTTCATCAGCTCTTTTTACCCATTCTCCCTCATTTTTAGTGATAAAAAGTAGCCAATGTACTTTCCTTTATCATAAAGTGTCTAAATACAAAGTTTCACTGTTAGAGCTTTAAAAATGATGAATTTCCATATGAACATTCGTCCCCTCTTTTTATCCATTCTCCCCTATTTTTTTGCAATAAAAAGTAGCCTATGTTGTTTCTCAGCGTCTATTCTATCCCTGCACCAAATTTCATTAAAATCGGTTCACTGGTTTAGGCGTGAAAGCGTAACAGACAAACCGACAGACAGAGCTACTTTAGCATTTGTAATATTAAGTAGGGAAGTAGGGATTTTGAACCAAATTTGCTACTATGTGTATCATAATTTCTTTGTGTGTTTTTCGTTAATTATAAACTGATGTACGTGGTTCAATGCTGTGGACTTATGGTAAAAATTACTGTTAAATAATTTTCCTAGGCAAATTGTGCCACCCAGGTTAACCCTCATAGAGGTTGATTTTCAAAAAGAAGCTTAGATATGTATGTCATAATTTGTATTGCAGAGCATTATTTTAGTGTCACGCAAAATATTTCAATAGAATTAAATTTCCCATACAAATTTAGCCACCCCCTTTAACCCCCAAGGGGGGTGAATTTCAAACAACCCTGAAATACGTGTTTCATCATTTGTTCTAAAAGCACTAATTCAAAGTTTCATGCAAAAATTTGCAATAAAAATATTTATCTCATACAAACATTGCCACCCCTTTTAACCATTTTAAGGGTTGAATTTCCAAAAAATAATATGCCTATGTCGTTCTCATGAATGCAAACTATCTACTTACCAAATTTTAGCAAAATCGGTTGAGTGGTTTAGGCGTGAAAAGGTAACAGACAGAAAGGCAGAGTTACTTTCGCATTTATAATATTAGTGTGGATTAGTGTGGATAAAAACTGCCAAAGTTTCTACACAAATAATTTTAATTTTAAATGTACATTTAAAGTAAAGTAACAAAACAAATTGCAATGAGTACTTATCCGAGAATTTGGCAACGGTACTTATAAACAGGGCCGTCTTAGATTATGCTGGCCCCAGACCCTTGGGCACAAAAAAACTTAGGGCCCTTCCGCACACAATAATTTGGGGCCCATTTGGAATATAAAGAAGTTAAAATTTATAGTTTTTTCGCTATGATTTTTTGGTAATCAATTACATTATTTTATTACAATATGTCATTAATAATATTGGTATGCTGCTGTTTTTTATTGATTACGATAATAGTCTCTTTCCGGATTTCTGTTGAGTAACATCTTCTTTTAAATCCTCAAACTCAATTTTCTGAAGAATGTCACTTTTTATGCTCATAACTATTGTCAAATTAGTTAGTCGTTCTTAAGCTGCGAAATTGAATGCTCAAGAATCAGGGCAACGAAAAAACGTAATGCACCCAGCCAAAATATTTTAAGGTTAAAATTGAGTGAAATAGTCGATCCTTCGGGGCCCTCTGAATATGGGGACCCTGGGCACTGGCCCCGTATGCCCTTATGGTAAAGACGGTATTGCTTATAAAGGTTAAGGAATATTCTCTATTACACATCACAAAACAGAACGTTTATTATCTACCCAAGATGCCGACTGTGATTTGTCTGTCAAGTGTCAATACATTAGAATTTAACATATAATTTATCAAAATACTCGACAATCCGAATTTTGCGGATATATGTTGTCAACTCAAAATCATTATTTTCTTACGTTTTATTATTTAGGTAAGGTTTCAATCGAGTCTACCGTACCCCTTGACGAAATTATTAATATAGATAGTTATATGTAATTAATCAAGTTGATTTATTTTGTAGTTAGTAAACAAACTTTCATACTTTTTTATAATTATAAATTCAAATTATTTAAAATAACCACTTTTTGTAAAAAAATATTTATTAAAGTGAATCCTCATTTTCTTGTATATCCCCAGGTCGGATGACACACTTTAAGCAAATTATTTTGCTCTTAGTCTAGGTTTTCCCTTGACTTGTTTTGTTATTTATGTAAAATGAAAATTATTTAACAGCTTCTTGGGTCCAGTTTTGCTAAATACTTAAACATTTTTAAAAAATGATTTAATGTTGCTTGTCCCCGAAGTTTTGAAATTCCGGACATTTCGATTTTATTACCACAGTTTTAAACAGATTAACTACCAAACAGATTTAGTTGTTATTGAAAAAAATTACAACGTCGACAGTAAATGACGACTATTTAAAAAACTTATATTAACTTTATCTTCTTTCGGCGGTATGCGAAGGTTTGTGCAACCGGCTGAACCGAAGAAAAATTTATGGTCAGGTTTGTTATTCTAGTATATCTTACTAATAGAACACATTTTTATAAATGAATATCATACGAGTATGTGTAATTTTCAGACGAATCTTAAAATGTTTAATTTTATTTATTTAGAATTGAAATTGAGTTGTTACATTTTTTCGAATGAAAGTAGGTCTCAATATGTTACTTCCGTTTTCTTACTACATTTATCGTAACATATAGACGGACTGACAAAGTAACAAAACCGACAGCATAAATCTTGGTCTATATTATATGATAATGATAATTTAAACTTTGAAGAATTATTACTGTACTCTGTGATTTAAACACAGTTTATGAAAACGATAGGTCAAAAAAACCCAGGGCCGGCGCAATAATTTTAGTAATTAGATTTGTAAAGATATTTAAAAATAATATTTTATAGGATTACTGCCTCCTCTCTGTCTGGTGGCTAACATTCTTTATTTGCTAAAGTAGCTTTATAGGCGTTCTTATTAAAATTTGTATTTATTCCATAACCCTAGGTCCCTCATGGGGTAAACAGATATTAACAAGTGCCAACCATTACGGTTTAAATAAACCTGTCTTGCTTCATCCACATTAATTACTCTTTTCATAAAAAACCCATCGATATTGGAGACTCTTATAAAGCATACGTAGGACATGCTCCAGAGAAAGGTTTTGAAGAATTTTCGTGCAAAGATTGAGGCAGAAGAGCAACTTTTTTTGCATTTTAGCCAGACCTTGGACGATATAACGCAGCAAGACTTAGATAACTAAATCCAAAGTATGAAAAATCGCTACAGGACCCTTGTAAATGTCATGGGTAGATTTACAGACTACTTATTTATCACATAAATGTTTAAAGTTCCTTATTTTTACAGTTTCTTGAGAAAAACATTCATTGTTAGTTTTACCATTACTTTACGTTTTTATTTATTTCAATCTAAAATTGTTACATAAAAAACGCAAAACAATAAGTTCAAAGAGGTTTTATAAAAATATGTACATGTTAGATGTTATCATCAATAAATTTTGAGATAATTAAGTAAATTAAAAATATCCCTAGACAGTCTTGATTAGTTTATTTACCAGAAATATTCGATACTAGATACTCATAAAAAAATGTTTGATTATAATTACATCTTTGTGCACTATGCCTTACGATTTTGTTACCGTACGTTTTGTTACTGTCACCTAAAAAATTTGCTAATAATCAGATATATTTGGCCCTTATCCACTAAATGTTTAAAGTAAAACTGCATTTATTCAAATGAAAACACATTTACGATTAGCTGATTTAGTTCTTGAAAGGCTAACAATAATATTTCATTAGTAACATGAAAAACAAATGTTGTTTTTGGACATTTCGTAACAAACCTGAACAAAATTTCATCTTTTTGAGAGTTTTATTAATATTATAAGCTTAATTTCATTAAATATAGATAGCAAAAGACCATATTGTTCCTAAATATATTTTGGATTTCGAAAATTTATCATAGTTTCACTTATTTTGGATATTGAATATAGTAACAAAACTGACAAATTTATCTCACTTGTTGTCTTATTTAATATTTTTATCATTTATTAATAAAAATAATCAAAAACAAAGTAACATTTCTAAATCAAGAAAAGATTTGCTTTCGAATCCCATTAAAAATATTACAATACATGGATGTGAAATTTTAAAGCACATTTTTTGACTGTTGTGCTCAATTTCTGAAACTCCTCACCAGGTAGCGGTAGTTTCCGTAGGTCTCGGAAATCGGCAAAGAGGTTTCTCTTTTCCTTTATGGACAGTTACTATACTCTTTGCCACAAAGGAAGCGTCGTCGTATGAGGCAGCGCATTGTTATCTCGTAGAGTAGGTATATATTGTTCTGTGATTATTATTTGATTCAGTATAAGAGAAATAGTGATTTGATTGAGCTCGATAAAAACAGTTAAAATTTAATTTGTTGTTGTATAAATATCAAGTAAGTAATTTTATATTGTCTTAACATGTTTTTTTTATTTTACAAGCTTAAAATATGTATTCTTTATTTCTCTAATTACCTACCTAATTAGTTCCTGTTTGCTTTGGTAAATCATTGATCGCATTTTACCGTTGCATTATTAATTATATTTTAAATAAGTTTGTCTTTTCCTTGATTTTCAATTAAGAAAAAATAATTGAATGGTGAATTAAAGAATAATTTTATTAGATTATATTAGTGCATTCTTTACGTAGGTACCTCTTATAGGTACCTACCTAAACAAAAATCAGAACCTTATTGCATCATTTTCATTTGTATATTTTGACCTTTAACCGTCTATCGATCACAACAATGGGAAAAAATTAAATAATATCAAGTAGGTAGATAAGTATTTTTAAAATTATTTTTTACATAGGTACCTAAGTATACATAAAGGTAGGTACAGCGATTAAATGAATTTCGTCTTATACCTAATAAAAAGCACTCATGAGGAAAATTGTGATGTATGTATTTACAATAAAATTAGATAACTAGGTAGGTACCTTTTCGATTTTTATTAAGTAAATAGATAGATACTTACATTCACTTTTCCCAAGGTTTAGGTTTTTATATTAGTTTATATTTAGTTTATATATTATTATAAGTAGATGAAAGGACTTACGTCTATAATAATGTAGGTACATAACAAATACCAACTTTCGTAAATACCTACTTACCTATACATATTCCATAAATTTGGTACCTAGGTGGGTACTTAGCTATAAGATTTTTTTCTTAAAGCTAGTTAAGTACCTACTTAGTTTACTAATTGTCTTTGTTGTTTATGTCTGTTAAGTTGGTAGGTACTAGTACTCGCATTGTATGTAGGTATAGAGGTCAAATGCTGACATTGCTAACTGCGTAGGCAAGGTAGGTAGATAGGTACCTATAATTCGCTATGTGTGTTACCTACATAAAGAAGGAAGTTTATATGTACATAAGATGACTACACTATGCCTATTTAGGTTAGGTTTATCATAAACTAGTTTTTCCTACGAACTTCGATCCACCTTTTAGTACAGTAGGTAGGTATCAGTTCAAAATGTAAAACATGGTTTTGAGATATAGGTAGGTACCTACGTACCCATAAGAGCGTTTAAAATTAAAAAAATTAAATTTGTCGCCACTGTAGTCTAGCGGTCCAGGTGTTGGACTTGAGTTGGATGGGACTTCAAGAGTTCCGGGTTTCGAGTCCCGGGTCGGGCAACAACAAGAAAATGTTGTTTTTCCAATTTTCTAATAAAAAATGTTGCTCGGGTTTGGATGTGCGCCCGGTTTGCCATCTTTCACCCTGCCCTGGTTGTGCCTCTGCCAACGACTTATGGGTGTGAAGGGACTTAAATTAAAAAAAAATGTTCGCTGCAAAACAAAAAGCTTATTTTATTTCAGTAGATTCTTACAATAAAATGTGATAAGGTAGGTAGGTACCTATCTACGTTGTTTATAGTTATGCGCATTTACCTAGTTGCTAATGGGTGTAAGAGGTGTTTAAGTTTGCTCTAGGTACCTATATTAAAAACTAGATAAATATAATCACATACATATTTACTTGTTTTTTGACTCTTTGTGTACAATAAACAATTAAAGAAAGGAGAAAGAAAGAACCACAGATATGTTGATAGGGTAAACATACCGGTTTTCGGCCGTTTTAGCGACTTGGTAACTTTTCCCTATGTTTTTTTTCTTAATTCTGCATGCTAACAATTTGTAAAAAAATATTTTATCAAGCTGCAATGTTGTAGTTTCATTAAAGCTTAAGTTTGCATACATATCTTTAACTTATATTTTACGAATAAACATTAATCATAAAAACAGCAAAAATAGCTATCGGCCACCAATATAGGGTAAACGTACCAGTTTTCCGGCCACTACCCCTTTTCGGCCACTTTGCAAATTATTTTCAATAACTAGATATACAAGGGACTATTCTATCCTAATTTCGAGCCTTTCGATTGGGACATATTTCATGCTTTATAATATGCAGGCATGACCTGGTAAGTCTCGAATTGAGCCCTCAGTCACCATATCAAAATTTGGTGTATGGATGTGTACAAAATTTAGTAAAAAAATAACAAGTAGATTGATTGTCAAAGGTAAGTTTTTAAGTGTTCCTACAGGTTAATTGCTAATTAATTTGGTATGTACATATTTAACACATTATATTTTAAGATTTAATTGCGAAAAATCATCTAGCTATTATAATTTTCGAGTTTTTTGGTGGCCTGTAAACAGGTTAACAATTTACACCAAAATCTATTAAGCGGCCGGGAGTCGATAGCTAGTTTTATTTCCGACCTCTTAATTGTTTCTTTTTGTGGAAACCGTAATATCACTAAAATAGATTCAAACATATTTATGAGCGACAAGATATTTGTAATCAGAGAACCAGATTCTTTTATTAAGGGCGTCTGTTTTATATGCAGTAATGTGTATTAGCTGTATTAATATCGTTTAATCTATTTTGTATTGAATAAGGGCCCAAGGTCCCATGTAACTAGTGCTTTCATTTTTGTTCTAGCTAGAAGAATTGCTTTGCTGTAGCTGAGCTTACATAAATAATTTTATTCAATTGTTATAGTACAATCTATGCTATTATAGAACAAATTGTATGTTATAGATTGATTTTTAAGGCTAATTTAGATTCAACAACATTTTCTTTATCACTGCATCTAGATGACGTCGTTATAGAAGAATAGTCAAATCCGACGCATACGTGATGTGGCGCTGGCGAGTAGTAACATCGATTCAGCATGGATCGATAAATTTTGCTTAAAAAATCCGAATCATTCGAAATAAAGTATTTTTGTACTTTATTTTTCTTATAAAGTATAGAGTACAATTACCTAAAATAAAGTACAATACTTTATTATAAAGTACGGGTGGCAACCCTAAATATACCCCTTAACGGCCACTAAATTTACGATAGAAAAATTACTCTTATATGATAGGGAAAAAGGTTCATACTAGAATGAAAGTAAACAAATCATGTAAACGTTATTTTTTTTAAATATATGATAATTTTGTATGTGATCGTAATGAAAAAGTATGAAGAACACTAAAACAAGTTTTGTGAATTAATCACAATTTAATAAAATTACGTATGTTATAAAATAAAATTAAAAAAAATTAGATGACCCCTGACCATTTCGATTTAGTTTTATTAGCTATCGGCCCTCTTTTATTTCCTGTGGTCGGAAATATGTTTAGTTTTAACTAGAAAGTTGTCGGCCGTAATTTATTTCCTATTGCCGGAAACAGGTATAACTTTGACTAGTTATCGGCTAGTAAGTATTCAGTATTTTCGAAGGTCCTATCTTTGAAAATACGATCTATATCGACGGCCGGAATCTGGTTCTCTGATTACAAATATGTTATCGCACATAAATATTTTTGAATTTATTTTAGTGATGTTACGGTTTCCACAAAAAGAAACAAATAAGAGGTCGGAAATAAAACTAGCTATCGACCTCCCGGCCGCTTATTGGATTTTGGTGTAAATTGTTAACCTGTTTATCGGCCACCAAAAAACTCGAAAATTATAATAGCTTGATGATTTTTTGCAATTAAATCTTAAAATATAATATTTTAAATATATACATACCAAATTAATTAGTAATTAACCTGTAGCAATACTTAAAAACTTACCTTTGACAATCAATCTACTTGTTATTTTTTTTACTAAATTTTGCACACATCATACACCAAATTTTGATATGGTGACTGAGGGCTCAATCCGAGACTTACCAGATCATGTCTGCATATCATGAAGCATGAAATATGTCCCAATCGAAAGGCTCGAAATTAGAATAGAATAGTCCCTTGTATATCTAATTATTGAAAATAATTTGCAAAGAGGCCGAAAAGGGGTAGTGGCCGGAAAACTGGTACGTTTACCCTACTTAAGACGCGTTTCTGTCAAATCAAACTTTTTTATAAAATTTAAATTTAAAAAAAAATCCAGCGGCACACACGAGTTTTAAGTGTGTCAAAGCAGAAAACGTGACGGGCGGTCCACGCCGTCGTCAGCGAATAACGTTTGGTTTTACGCATAGACTTAAATTTTTCTTCGATTTTACTTCTTTTATTTTAAAAAAAACGAAAACGCAGAGAATTGAAGTAAACGACGTATCTATTTGACAACGAAGAGGGTGGTTGATTAAAATTAATTTAATTTTTTTTAAACGGTTCATAATTTTACGTAAACGATCCCATGAGTTGGCTAGGTAAGTACTTTCTAGTTTCTTTATCCCTGTGATCTTTGTCTTTGGGATTTTAAATGCTGGGTGTTGCTAGGTAGGTTTATAGAAAGAGTATAATTACATCGTTAGACCAGATACAAACTTTCAACAAACGAAAATCCGTAAGGCATGACACATCAAAACGCT
Source organism: Calephelis nemesis (assembly GCA_002245505.1). Classification (NCBI taxonomy): domain Eukaryota; kingdom Metazoa; phylum Arthropoda; class Insecta; order Lepidoptera; family Riodinidae; genus Calephelis; species Calephelis nemesis. The sequence goes on along the minus strand of NJDD01001099.1, from coordinate 15,721 downwards.
CACGAACGTGTAGCTGGACGCGCGGTAAGCGCTTGCGCCAACTTCCCCTTCATTTGTGACAAAAAACCGACACTCGGTCGGATCGGCTACAGATCCTGGCAAACCTATACAAAACCTGGCAAACTCGGCCGATCACAAACCCAGCCTCCACAATTTTGTGTGTATAAGATTAGCAAGCGTGTGGATCCAGCATTCTTTTGTAACAACATAATATTAGTAGTAGTAGCTTGGTATTATTTTTTCGTAAGACCAATACTTAACTAATGCAAAAAAGTAATTTCGGTAAAAAAAAATGTTATGAAGGCTCTGTTTTACTAAGTTTTATAATATATTTAATATACCTACCCGTACCTATATCCCATTTAGAAATTAATCTTATTTTTTAAATCAAATTGCCGTATTCACAACCGTAGTCTTGTTCTCATTAATACTAAATCGACATCAGTCTTACAGATCTAGAGATAGATAGATTTAATTAAATAAATAATAAATCAACGATGATTTGATTCCTGTCTTTTTTAGGACTTCGTCACTGAGAGTAGATAGATGGATACCGTAGGGTCGTAAAGAAGCAGCGTACGTTTACTCTTTATCTTTTACAACTATTTCTAGGTCTTCTTGGGTATATGAAGTAAGTAGCTTGCGTTTTTTCAAAGATCATTCAAAGTTTGACATTCACTGCCTTTTTTTGATATTGGTGAAGACCTGACTATTTCATCCGATCTTTACCCTTCAGGGGTAAGTACAGATGTCAGCTGAAAGAGATCATAGACATGATTTGATCAGAGCTAACTAGCTGTAGCAACCTAAAACCGAGTATTAGTAAGAAATAATAACAAAATAAGCAGTATTTTGTGAAAAATACCGAATCAAAAATGCATGGGTAAGATCGGATGAAAAAAAATGTCACGAAAATTGCCTTGCTTTTCGAAATTCAACTTAACGGACGTTCCTGTCGCTGCGGCTGGTGGAAACTGAAAGCCGACGCAAAATAAAATGGCGTTGTATGCAATGTTGTTACTAGGAGTGTGTAATATAGGGTTTTTAAGATATCGAATCGAAACTATATATTGATATCC
>NJDD01001098.1:78632-88977 GCA_002245505.1 Calephelis nemesis | reverse complement strand
CGATTGCTTGAAACACTTTTTAACGGTCATCCGATATTGTGGTTGGTAACAAGCCCATCAAGGTAGACTGTAACAAGATATAAAATATATGAACGTATAAAGCAAGGTATTTTTTTAAAGAAACGCTTTTCACAAAATATAAATATTATCAAAACTAGCTTCTGCCCGCGACTTGTTCGCGCGGATGTCGGTCTTCGCGTGATAAAACTGAAAAAATAAGATTTATTTTTTTTACGTATTTTTCCAGGATAAAGAGTATCCCATTTTATGCCCAGGATAATAAGGTATAATTTAATCGAAATCGAACCGTTAGTTTTCACGTGATGCCTGAACATACAGACAGACAGACAGACAAAAATTTTTCAATCAGATATTTGGGTTCGGTATCGATCCAGTAACACCCCTGCTATTTATTTTTTCAATATTTTCATTGTACACATTTAATTTATGTTTAGATATATCTAAACACGGTAAATGTAATTATTTCTACATCTCCCAATTTCCTGGTGAAAATGTAGCGTTATTCGCAAGCATGTAGACTGTCAAGACGTCAGTTAAAAGTTTTGCGAAAATGACTATAGACAAAATATCGTCATCTCTTTTGGCATACGTAAAATCATCATTAAATAAAAATCAAATAAACAAATTTTGTTTAAAATTTACAAAAACATATTCATTAGTTATATCTTGATTGCAATGGTATTTATAAAACGAAATACATAATAAGTTTTTCACAAAAAATATATTTTTGGGGCAAGATTTTATTTGTAAGGGCTATTCCCAGTGGTAGAATTGAGGAGCTCCACTGGAAACGTAGCAACTAAGCCTAAATGCGATAGGACAATATTGATAATTTTACGAACTCCTATGCCTCCATCATCATATCAGCTCCAACAAATCTCAATAAATTTCAACGATTCTAAACTTAACTGTGCCAAGAATCAGGTGCTTTGAAATTGAGTTGTAAAATTCCAAACGAATAGATACAACCACATTGCGAGATAAATAAAAACTTTTAAAAACAAATAATTTTCACGCGTTTTGATTCATTTGAATTAAGTTTATAGTATACTTTTTGGCCACTAAGGAAATAAACAGAAGTTGTAGTTTAGCTTTAAGTTTCATAAAATAATAAAGATAATTCCTGTTTCAGCTACAATGGGAGCCGTAAATGTTTTCGGAGTACCTGAAAATGATTTTGATGATTTCTTGAACGATTTCGTTGAAGTGGCATATAAAAACGACTTTGTAGACAAAAACTATGAAATGGAATTCACAGTAATTATAGCTCGCGGTACAAAAGGCCAACGGTAGTCAAATTTTAGAAAAAGTCATTTTCAAAAATTATATATTGTGTTTATAAAATATATTCTTGTAATTTCTATAAAGTACTATTGTTAATTCCTTAAATCAATTTGTAAAGTTTAGAGTACAATTACCATAAAAAGCAAAAATAATAAGTCTAATCAAATTGTTAATTTACTTTTAAATTCTGTGCAACTCTGGATTCATTACCTTATGAAGTTCGGAATATTTAAACTTCAGTAGTTTTTAAGAAGGCTATAATAGAGCAAAATATTGTGTAATTAATAAGACATATGATGGCACTTTAGTTTTATGTAGTATTGTAGTATTTATGCTTGTTATACGATTTTCTGATGTACAATAAAGAGTTTAAAAATAAATAAAGTAAAACAACGTATTTTGATAAAAGTGTATCTTCAGTAGAATGTATCTTCACACCCATATCCACGAAACAGTAGATAAAGGCAACCGCGACTAGCCGAAGACATCAAGTCCCATAATGTGAGAGGTGGCAAGCCTATCGCCAATCGGGCACATATCCAATCCCAAGCAACGTTTACTTTTATTATAAAATTGGAAATTTGAAAAAAAAACAAATTTTCTTTTTGTTGCCCGATCCAGGAATCGAGCCGGCACCCCATGCACTCAAGTCCAACACCTGGACCGCTAGACCACAGAGGCGATAAAAGAGAGGTGTAAAAAGAATTTCAAGTTATTGTATTGCAATGTCACTCGTATAACTTAGAAATAATCGTAGAGAAGCCGTTCCGGCAGTCTCGGCTAAGTTATCTACCGAGTTCGCAAGCTATCAACGGTTTTACTTTATGCTAAACGCAAGTCTCTACTACCGAATCGACATCGCGAAGTTTTGCATCAGCAGCATAGCAATTAGTCTTATCTATAGTCCTATTTAATATTGTAAAACAATGATACCAAAATTTTAATCTCCGTGTCATTCAAGGGGATTAGGGTATTTTTTATCATTATTTTAATCACTACTTATTAAAAAACAAAGTCCCCGACCATATCTTTGTGTATATAGCGATAATATCAAAAACTTTTGAATGGATTTTTGTACGCTTTTCGTCGATAGATAAAGCAATAACTTTCAAGGAAGCAACTTTTTAACTCTAACGGTACGGACGCAATAGGCGAATCAATTTTGTATGGACTACCATTTTGTTTCCACCATTTTGGATTTTTTCATACAAGTTTTGGCAATTGTCACCTTAAAGAGGAAAAAATGGCGACAAAACGGTCCCGCTAGGTGTCACCGTTTTGACAGGCCGTCGACCGACTTTTTACCAGGTCTACATTTCCAAGGTTTCGGTTTTTTTTTTGATGGTTTGAGACCATCCTCTATTCGACGACATCAACACCGTGACTCTAGCACGACGGCAACTGGGAGAACAATTATAAAACAAATTTAATTTTTAATTTTTGCAGCTAAACTAAAGCAGATAACAAAAAAAATAAGAGGAACTTTTTTGTGTAGAATTTTTTTATCTAGAACTTTTACTTCAAACTTTTTTTCTATTTCCTACCGTTATTAAGTTATTTTAAAAAAAGGCATTTTCAACCCTTTTTTATTTTTTTCATCCCTTTCCCCTTAATTTAAATCAAAATTTGTTTAATAATATCATTATTTAAGAATTAATGAAAACATTTTTACTCATTGCGCCAAAACTGGTCAGATCATGGTTTCATTTAACTTTTTACTGGGCTATATTTGTAGCTCGCGTTTTTTGGCGCGATTTTTGTAAAAATGGCTCCAAAGTTTTTTTTGCTATTATAAGTCTTAATTTTAAAGGAATTATTTTGTGAATTTGTTAATAATAAACGGTAGTGACTCAAAAATGCTTTGTGACTTAACGATTGTTAAAAACTATCTTTTATAAATTATAGACATTGATTTAATCAAGCGCCGTCATTATAAAATATACACCAAACACACTAACAGGTAACTGAATTACCTATTATATTTTAACATTATACCCTGAAAATAGTCTTTGGCTTGTATGTGCTCTAGTTAAAAGCTCCTACAAATATTGGAATAGCTAAGCCGATTGCCTAATAAAACCAAAATAAATAATACGAGTATAATACTGGGAAAGTGTAAATATATTCTAACATATTTTTATGTGAAAAGTCAGGAAACAAGCCCTCAGCTCTCCTGATGGTAATAGATAGCCGACCTATGTACACCATAGATGTAACATGTGTGTTGGTGTCCTGCGGCAGTGGCATATTGTGCAAGTCTACTGGCTACCCTACCCTTCAGGCTGGAATACGACTAGGTCATTATGACGGCAGGATTCCTACCCTTCCTACCCTTGCAATTTGCTGGAAAAACAAATAAAATGTGTAGGACTATATAAGTACAAGCACGAATAAATAAATAATAAATAAATATCCCTGGACAAATCACACAAATTGAATCTAACCCCACAGTAAAAAAAATGTGTGCTTGTGTTATGCCGGATTTCCTGATGGTAAGAAATTCACGCCGCCTAGAGACACCAAAGGTGGTAATAGTGCGTTGCCAACCTGAGGCCAGGATGTTAGGCCTCGAGCAAAAGTAAGTTTACCGGTTACCTGACCCTCCGAACCGGAACACGTCATGACGTTATGACGGCAGGAATAGGTAAGGCGGTGGTACCAATCCAGGCGAGTCACTGCTAAACTCTACCACCTAGTCAGTAGTCAGATGTCACGGTGTTAGTGACGGTGAGCCTTTGCTCGCCTTTTACGAGCTGTCTGGCAAGGAAGGTAGATGGTCTATTTTACAAAGGAGCCCGGACCAACACGGGGGAAGGAGCCCGGACCAACACAGGTAAATAGATACCGGAATAAATATAATAGACACCCAGACCCGGAAATGCAGACATCTAAATGTTCGTCACACAAATGCCTGTCCCCGTCGGGAATCGAACCCAAGCCTCGCGGTTGGTTGATGTAGTTAAGCGTGTACGCTAGCCACTCGACCAACGGGGATGACAATTTTTTTTATTTCATTTCTGTGATAAACAGCGAACAAGCACACGGCTCTCCTAATGGTAAAGTGGCTTCTTCCTCGTAAACCCGTACCAATAAGAGATAAAAAACGCCTAAAACGTGTCTTGTACCTAGTTTCATTCGCTTTGGCATAATCTTTATATTATCTATATTGTACGCATTTTTTTCTGTAGTTTTACTACACGTGTAAGGAAACTTATGATAAACCAGTTTTGGATTACCTTATCGAAGTTGCTCTTGACATTTTGCTACAGATATCATTCATCTATATCAAAGACTAAAGTAGTAGTAATAGATATTTGCTTGCTATTAGTTTACCAAAACTTTTCGTGGTACAGTTGTGCTTTGATTACTACGAGTTAAAGTTTCCAAAAGAACGTAACCATCAAAATGCATAATCCTGAAAAATACAACAAAAATCACGGAGTGCAAGCCAAACTCAATTATGAGTATCTTCAAGAATATGAACTAAATGCCAGCTGGAGAACCCACTGTGATTCAGTAATTGACATAGGCAGTGGAGATGGGGACTTTACTTCGAATACTTTAGTGAAAATGTTACCTGAAAATTTTAAAGAAGTTGTTGGCTGTGATAAACATGAGGCAATGGTACAATATTCAACAGAAAACTACAGCAGAGATCGTGTTACATTTGAAAAACTAGATATTACGAAGGAATTACCAAAACAATACTACAATCGATTCAACCAAGCTTTTTCGTTTTTTACCTTTCATCTAATACGAAAGCAGAAGTAAGTTTCAATCTATATAGATTATGTTATACAGCTATTTAATTAAATTGTAGACTTCGCCTTAAATAACTAGGTCTTGAAAAATAATTAATGAGGGGTGGCTACTGCATAAAGATTTCGTACAGTTTCTTGGTTCGTAATAATCATAAATTTTAGCATTTCCAACAAGTTGGGTTACTTTTGAATATCAATTTCAACAAAGGATCCATAGGCCACGACTACCGTAACAGTAACTTTTGGACACCAAAGATTATACAGGTGCGTACTTACTTGTTGTGGCCAGGATGTTAGTTGCAAGAATATTCGCAAGTCAATCCTACACTTTGGACCGAAACATATTACTTTGGCAAAGGAATAAGAAAGGTGGTGGATGGCCATTGGCCACCAAAAAAGTGGTTGCACAGGACTTTCCCACTAGTGGAAAGTTTTATGCATCTGTTTTTATCCATACCCAAAATGTCTTCATAGAACTAAGTTGGTTTCTTAGATTATATGCCTTTTTTCTCTTTATTGTACTAGCACTAGCAGCACGTTCATGCTCCACACGAGTAGATAAATTTCTTATTTTTTTAAGCTTAACGTAAAAGAAGAGTAAAATATTTTTTATCGGTTCAGTAGTTTCAAAGCCTATTCAACACAAAAAAAAACAATCAAATTTTTCCTCTGTATAATGTTATTGTGTTGATGACATACTGACATCAGCGCCACCTATCAGGTCAAATTGTATTTTTTAATCATCCATTAAACCATCAAAATACTATCTATATCTACAATGTCTTCATAGAACTAAGTTGGTTTCTTAGATTATATGCCTTTTTGCTCTTTATTGCACTAGCCCTAGCAGCACGTTCCAGCTCTACACGAGTAGATAAATTTCTAATTTTTTTAAACTTAACGTAAAAGAAGAGTAAAATAATTTTTTATCAGTTCAGTAGTTTCTAAGCCAATTCCACACAAAAAATACGATCAAATCTTTGCTCTTTATAACGTTATAGTGTTAATGACATACGGACATCAGCGTCACCTGCCAGGTCGAATTGTATTTTTAAATCATAAAGGAAACCATCAAAATTGTTTATATTTATAGAAGAATGTATAAGGTCTTCATAATATTATAATCTTGTCTACGAAACCAACGAAATACACGTACAAAATTTCAATTCAATCGGTCAAGCCGTTTAGTAGTTGACATACCGACAGCAGCACTACCTTCTCCAAATGTTATATCCGTTACACTGTTTCCCGTTTTTCGTCATTTTGAATTTTACTGTGGTAAAAAGTAGCTCATGTGGTAAAAAATAGCCAGAAATAATGACAGTATTTGAAATTTTTCGAATCTGTCCTTTTGTTTCTGAGCCAATTCTCAACAAACAATAAAATAATAAAATCTTTCCTCTTTAAGTATTATTAGTTTTGATAAGAGAGAATTCTTATTAAGACAAGTTTAGACTAGTTTACCTTAACATTAGGGCTGGTCACACACAAGCGGTTTCCTTATTAGGCTAAGATTTTTACATATATACCTAAATCCTTGATGTACTATTCTATATCGTTTCAGAGAAGCATTTTCTAACATATACAATTTACTAGCTCCAGATGGTGGTTGTTTTATAGTTTTCATAGGCCGTTGCGAAATATTTGAAATTTTTCGGCTTATTAGTAAAGTACCTAAATGGAAACAATGGACCAGACACGTGGAAGACATCATTGCGCCATACCACGATAGCAATGTAATTATAACTTTTGTTATATATTTATAACATCTCAGAAAGCTAAAACCCCATGTTTCTAAATTATTTTTTTTATTGATCCAAAAATTAAAAATTTTCAATATACCCCCGACAAGACCTTTTGTGATGTAGCTAAAAAACATTTCAATAACGTAAACTCCAAATACAAAAATACATCGAAATCGGTCAATCCATTCAAAAATCAATCCGTTCAGAGTTATGAAGCCACAGACAGACAATATAACACCCCACGTCGAGGATTAGAAAAATGAAAAAAATCTCATTATCCATCGCAAGCGCTAATGGTACTTGTGCGCATCGATAAGGATATAATTTACCACGAGATTGGAATCGCGACCACACATTAATAAAATCAGTCCAAATACTTTCAAATTTACTTGTCTTGGTATTAAATTAATCATGTTATTAAGAAGGACAAAAAATCTCGAATTTGATTTTCGACATTGAGTTCCAACAAAACCATATTTTATTCAATTTCAAATTTTATTAGGATCCCGAGGCTGAAATCAAAGAAATTATGACTAACATAGGATTTACTAACATATCAGTAACGTGTAAGAAAACAACACATCGTTACAAAAATCCAGAGGAGTTTAAAAGTAAGTGTCTCAGCTGTACATTTTCTTATTTTACTTTAAACTATGTCTATTTAGGTGGACGGCAATTATTTGAAGTTATTGTGGGAAAAAAGTATTTTTACGAACATAATCCCGAAAAGGTTGGTAGACGCAAAGCCAGGGTACCCACGAGTTACGACTGGCCGCAGTAACTAAGCCCCACGATATGGTAGGTGACAACGTATCACCAGCCAGGTACAAATCCAATGCCGGATATTGAAATTTTACTAGAAATTGAAATTACACATTAGCAGGAAAATTAAAATCTTCAAAACGTGGCGAAACCTTCTGATTTTTTAACAAATGAAAACGATTTTTTTTCGAAATCTTTTGATAGTTTTTTTTTATTTCAGAACATGCAGAAGCTTTTAATCTTTTGGGTCTGCCAGATAGTATTTCTGACGAATTCCACAGTGATTATTTAAAAATGGCTCAAGAAAATGCCTGCATAGATGAAAACAACATCGTACATATAACTATGATTATAGTTCAAGCTAAAAAATAGTAATAATAGCAACGAAAAATAGTTTAACAAACTTCGGACGAAATTAATGAAGTGATATAACAAGTACTGAAATATTTGAACTTTCAGTGAACCTGGGCTATAATGCACGCTTGTATCAGTATTATTTCCGTGTTGCCTAGTGAAACATAGAAAGCAACTTAATGGCATTTATCTATAATCTTGTCTTTCCCCAATGATAATTTGTCAAATGACAACAATTGAAATAATACTGTTTCAAGAACTTATGGTAACCCCCTGAAAGCAATCAGCCTAATGAAGTTTGGTTGTAAGAAATAAGCAAAAAGTTAAGTTCCCCTTTACCTTTTTCAAGTACCTAAGTATAATTTAATAATTTCATTAGGGAATGTGCCCATACTAAGTAAACTGTTTAGATTTGGAGAGTGATGTTCCAATTTCTGTATTTATTAATTATTACTTGGTCACGACGAGAAGAGAAAATTAGTCATGTATTAATACGTATATACTATCTTCTAGAGAACAATCTTGTTATTTCCATAGTACGTTTTTCGTTTGAGACTATAGGCAGAACTTTAGAAGAACTATAGAACAGAAGGGTACATTCAGGTATGCCAACTTTTGAAAAGTTTATTTTTAGGGTTGGCACTCGTGATCGATTGGAATACTAGTTGGGTTGCGCATATTTATAGTAAATTTCTTAATATCAGGAAATTCATCATATTTATTGACATCCACCACCATAAAAAAGTTGATTTAGAAACATTAAACAGTATAATATTTTTCCAACAAAGTTCCAACAAGTTAGGCCAACCATGTAGCATAATGTCAAGTCAAGATTACAATATTCAGGCTATAATATGATCAATTAACCCACGTCTTATGTTTTAATTTTGCTTCCGCATAGTACGAGAGTGAGTATTCTTTACATTAGGAAGATTTTGATTCTGTATTACAGGTGCGTTCTATATTCAAATATTTCACGACATAATTAATACCGTAAGTAACAATTGTTCCAAGCATGTCTAATGTTGTTAATGTAATGTCTAATAACAGTTTTGCAAAATTGTGTTCCAATTAAAGTAGAACAATAAATATTTTAATCTTAAGCCAATTAAATTGATATAATCATGTATTTAAATTGCAAATCACTTCTAGCTTAGTAAGGTAACATTGAAATGTTTATTTTTGTAATAAAGACAATTATAATTTACATTTATAAGAATAATTTAAAAATAAAATGTATCTTCACGCCCATATCCCCGAAGAGGTAGGCAGGGGCATCCACGACTAGCCGAACACTACGACACTAAGTCCCACAATCTGACAGGTGGCAAGCCTATCGCCAAATAAAATAAGGACATAATTAAATGTTGTTTAAAATTTTTTTATTGTTTGTAGAGGAAGCCGTCACAGCGGAATGACGTACATGCCCTCGATAATGTATCAAAGATTTTTTTTCTAGTAGGCCACAAATGGACAGTACGAAATACTGTCATTATGACAGCAGGAATGGGTAAGGCGGCGGATCTCAATTCGGAAAATTTGTTGCCCAGCAGCCTACTATGTACTTGTAATCTTGATTATAATAGCCTATTAGCCATGAACTGTATATCTTACTGCCGCACTTCATTAGGTTTTTCCCAAACTTTTTATCCAAAAAAATGACTAATGCCAGCAATATTGATATCTCTTTGTCAATTGTCTTTTTTAATTATTAATCATTAAGACGACATTACCTATACAAAATTGTGACTTACTGATGGATTAAATGTTAATTGATGTCTCTGAGCATGATCGTTGGTGTTTACAATTACGTCAACAATCCATTTATTCAAAATAGTTATGGCTGCCTGATTTTTCCAACCTAAGAATTCTGGCACTCGATACTCTCTGCCTACCCCGTGAGGGGCTTTGAATGTATGTATGTATGTAAGAATTTACTACAGACAAATATTCTATTTCATCACGTTTTACAAAATAAAGGACAGGGATGGATTCCGCGCTAGGATGGACTAAACTCACTTCACTTTCTTCATCTTCTTTGAATCTGTCCATCCATAGAATCACATGTTTAAATGTATATATTATGAGACTTGACGTGATTCTGAGCCAGAACCTTTCCGATTGACTGTTTTACGTTACTAGAAGCCGTTTATAAACTTTGTGCAGATAATTTTAACAAATTAATAATCTTTACAATATTTGTGAATAAATTTAAAAGCTGTCCTTGCCTGGATTGCCAATTCTAAGGCTTTAAGGATAGCACGAAAGAGATTGTTGGGACCATCATATTAGTTACTTACTTTTGTGACTTACACGTTCTGGCTACACTATCTTTTGCAGTTTTAGGTTTACTTTATCATACAAATTCACATTTCTGCAAGTTTATTATACGTGTAGATAAACTAATGATAAACCAGT
>NJDD01001098.1:63953-77586 GCA_002245505.1 Calephelis nemesis | reverse complement strand
CTAGTAATCTTGATTATAATGGCCTATCAGCCATGAACTGTATATCTTACTGCCGCACTTCATTAGGTCTCAAGATTCACATTTTTTATCCAAAAATGTGACTAATGCCCGCAATATTGATATCTTTTTGTCAATTGTCTTTTTTAATTATTAATCATTAAGACGACATTTCCTATATAAAATTGTGACTGGATGGATTAAATGTTAATTGATGTCTCTGAACATGACCGTTGGTGTTTACAATTACGTTAACAATCCATTTATTCAAAATTTCATTTTACTTTATCAGAAGCCGTTTATAAACTTTTTGCAGCTAATTTTAACAAATAAATAATCTTTAGAATATTTGTGAATAAATTTAAAAGTTGTCCTTGCCTGGATTGCCCGCTTTAGAGCGGCTTTAAGGATAGCACGACAGGGGATGGTTGGGATTAGTACCATTATATTAGTTATAACTTTTGTGACTTACACTTTCTGGCTACACTATCTTTTGCAGTTTTAGGTTTACTTTATCATACAAATTCACATTTCTGCAAGTTTATTATACGTTAGATAAACTAATGATAAACCAGTTATAAAATTACGTCATTCCAGTTGCACTTGACACCACGCATTATATACAATTTATCGATATCAAAGACTACATTGGTATCTATTAAAACATTTCATGGTGCAGTTGCGCTCTGATTACTACAAAGAGTTTCCAAAACTACGTTAATATCAAAATGCATAATCCTGAAAAATATAATAAATACCATGCAAAACAAACTTAATTATGAATATCTATAAGAATATGAGCTAAATGCCAGCTGGAGAACCCACTGTGATTCAGTAATTGACATAGGCAGTGGAGATGGGGACTTTACTTCGAATACTTTAGTGAAACTGTTACCTGAAAATTTTAAAGAAGTTGTTGGTTGTGATAAAAATGAGGCAATGGTACAATTTGCAAAGGAAAACTACAGCAGGGATCGTGTTACATTTGAAAAACTAGATATTACTACCAAAACAATACTACAATCGATTCAATCAAGCTTTTTCGTTTTTTACCTTTCAACTAATACAAAACCAGAAGTAAGTTTCAATCTACGTATTATATTATATTATACAGCTATTTAATTAAATTCTAGAATACGCCTGAAATAACTAGGTCGTTGAAAACGAGTAATTAGGTTTGCCACTGCCTCTAGATCATGCACTGTTTTTTGGGTCATAGTTACTATAGTTTTTTAGCCTTTCCAAACAGTAGCGTTACATTTTAGTGTCTGATGCAAATTAGAAATTGGATACGGATATGTCATTCAAAATTCAATATAGATTTAATTACGTAGATCTATTCTTGTAACGCGTCTATGTAATTCTAAAAACTACCACCGGATTGGAACGTGGCCACTCACTGAGAAGATCCGGCGAAAGAAACTCAGCGGGATTGTCTTTTTTCTTATAATTCTTATTAACCTAAGTTTATTACATTTATAATTAGTTTGAAGAGATTGGTAAGAGCAACAATCAATCCTAAGCATTTCTGTCTTCTAAATATTCTGAAATCTTATAATAACCTTTACCATACAAATTAACTTTAATATATTTTTTTAAATTTATTAAATGGTAAGTCTTTATTATGCTCGGGAAGTTTATTGTAAAAACGTATACATTGGTTAATTTTTACTCTTACACCATACTAGTGAATCATTACCTATTATTTCAAAAAATTTTTACGATTTTTATAAAATAAATTATTTATTATTTTATAGAAATCGTTTCTTATTACTAAATGTTGTTAATTCGCTAGTACTGTACTCAGGAATAAAAAATGACGCAACTCTGATTCTAATTTCCAATATGCATGAAATCGAGATTCAAGGTTAACCCTACTGCTGCTAATATGTAAAATATTGTATGTATATTAATACGTGAAGCAAAAACTTTGGACCCTTTTTTACAAAAATTGCGCTAACGTACGTATGTAAACTATACGTGTACACGTATAGTTTATATGTAGGAAAAGTGCAGAATGCTAATATTTTTAAGTGATAATGTTTACAAAGTGCGTTAATTCAAAAATAAAACATTATATGTACTACAATTCATTTGACACACACAAACAAATATATTGATGATAACGATAAAAGATCACAGATGGCGCATTATTAAGTTTAGAAACAAAGTAGTTGGTCTTTAGAAATTAAAATGGCGTTCTTATCAACAAGATATTAAAATTTATTATGGTTGAATTTCGACCAATGTGCGTACACTAGCAAACATAAAAATTTATATTAGAGTCGTTACAAGAAAAACATTGTATTAAATAGTAGGCGTTATAATATTAACACTGATTTAAGTTTGCGTTCCAATTCTTCGACATCATTTTTATCTGTTTTTTTTTATTACGACAGCGACCAAACACTGCTGCTCTTCTCCTGTTGGTAAGAGACAACTGCAGCCTATGGACACCATTGATTTTACAGATGAATCCTTATTGTATTAGTTGCAAAGATATTTGCAATTCTGTCCTACACTGTAGTCCAAAACATACTACTATGACACAGGAATAATTAAGATGGTGGATGGCGGTGGCCATAGCACTCTACCACTGGTAAAAATTGTATTTATTATCTCTTTGTGTATTTTATCTATACCTCAGTCTTATAAATAAAAATAAACTATTCTTTCTTAATATCACTGTTATACTGAGAATAATAACATTTAGAATAAAACAGTTAAAGTATAACTTCTTAACAAATAAACTCAGCCTAACTTCGTTACAACTTTACCATATGCTTAGTTGCACCGAACCGAAACGTCGCAAATCACATCTTTATATGTATGATTCTTCTGTGAGTGTGTATGTCACTGAACTCCTTCTAGACGGCTGGACCGATGTCGATGAAACTTTTTGTATTATGAAACTTGTTGTTTTCTAGGGAATTCGAGAATGATTTAGATTCACAATTTGGTCCACTGGAAAATGTTTTTTTAATATTTTTTTAATAATATGTAGTTGTCGATTTTAGAATGTTTCACATCGGATCCGACAGACTGCGCTACTGTCTAAGCATTAATGTCAAGCGATACGAAGTTTCCTGGGTCAGCTAGTTTCTTAATAAAATTTTGTAAACTGTTGCCAATTTGTGTCAGTTTGACATTACACTTACATTTCAATAGAAATGACGTATCCTATTACCTTCTTGGACGTATCCTTTTACGTATCCTTTTAAAGTATTGCTTACTTGTTTGCGGAAGACATAATCAGGTTTTACTTCATCTTAATTTAATATTTCTTCTTTTAAAATCATTATGATGGAAATAAGAAAGCAGAACAGATTAAAGTAAATAACATGAGAAACTGAGTACGTAATGTAAGGAAAGAAAACTATCAAAGCTGCTATTATGCTAAGCTGATTATTAATAATAAAAAATAGCCCTGGACCAATCACACAAATTGAATCTAACCCCAAAGTATGCAGATTATATACTTGTGTAATGGGTGTTAGTCAACGATACTAATACATATAAATAGTTATATAGATACCAGAATAAATTTAATAAACACCCAGATCCGGAAATGCAGACATCTATATGTTCATCACACAAATGCCTGCCCCCGTCGGGAATCAAACCCGAGCCTCGCGATTGGTCGATCGCGGTTAGGCGTGTAGGCTAGCCACTCGATCAACGAGGCGGTCAACGACCAATAATTAAACAACAACATTTAATATATCTTCATCCTCATATTTTCGAAGCTCTTCGAAAATGTGAGGACCAACTACATCGACATACCGCGAGGCTCGGGTTCAATTGTCCCTCTGGACAGAGGCAAGTCTCACAATGAGATCATAGATCTAGGTGGCAAGCCTATCGCCAAGCGGGCACAATTTTTGAAAGTACACATTTTCTGTTTTTTTCGTTGTCCGACCCGGGATCGAGCACGGACCTAAAGAAGCCAAGTCTGACGCTAGATTACAGAGGCGATCGAAATGTTATTTTTACAACATTTGACACATATTGATAACCACCAACAAATTTCTCTTCAAAAATTATGATTTGCGACGTTGCCTTTCGGTGCACATATGCATAAACTCTGTGCAGCTGTAACGAAGTTAGGCAGAGTTTATTTTTAGAAAATATACCTTAGTTATTATAACATTGGTATTAAGAACGATTAGTTTAAAATATTTAATTATTTATTCGGGACATATTTTTATAAAAATATATTGTGAGTATCCCGTTATTTAATTAATAAAATAATTGAAAATGATAACAATGTACGACGATTAAAGTTTAAAATCATAATATTAGTTGAATTTTGTTTGTGAGGACAAATAGATTTAGTAAATCTTAGATTGTGTTTCTTGTGTAAGATAATTTTTTTAAATTTAATTTAAAAAAATGTGAATTTGTCTTATTTAAATACCGAGTAACTTTAAAAGGACCAGCCAAGTTTCAGTATAAGGGGGTAAAGGTCTAAATGGTGATGTATTTTAAATATTATTGCAGAATTGTAAAACTTACTTTTATAAATATTGATTTAAAACACTTCGCAAAAAATGCTTTACTTGTCACGCTATGTTGCACCTAGTTAGTGCAAGTCATGACGTCCTGCGAATGCGGAACCAGTCTTGTGTTTTTTATACATGTACCTAATGAAAACAAATCGCAGTAATGTATGCCATCTACCGCGTCAAATTTTATTTTTAAATCATCCAAGAAACCATTAAAATACCCATATAATATGTCAACCCAATCGGCCCAGCCATTTAGAAGTTATGCAAAATAGTTAAGTGAGGAAGGATAAATTATACTACCAGTTATCCTATTACCCATTGTCCCGTGGGAATGAAATATTGTTTCGCGCTATAAAGTAGGCCACGTCAATCAGATTAGAAAAAAAAACGACGGGATGCACTCCGGGAGTGCCGGCAGAAGTTAAAACTTGAATATTAACGTTGTGCATTTTTGATATTTAGGAATGGTTAGGGAATAATTTTGCACAAATTGCTTTAATAGTCACTATGAATATTCATTTATTGCACTATCGTACACAAACATTACAACACGAACATTCGCGCAAGCGCCCTGCTCCGTCTTATTCTCGCAAGCGCACTGCGCTGTCTTACGAATTTTCGATCAGGTCACGTGCCTTGACGCTTTTCACACATTCATAAAAAGTGCGTAACGCCGCCAAAGAAGTTTTTACTTCAAATATTTACAAAAATAATCAATAATTTCTATTTATAATTGATGTATCAACCAGTTTAAAAATTAAGAGATTTGGTGCCCTATTCTGAATATGCTCGACATATGTTCTGTGGCCTTCAAGGACATACATTATTGCGATTCGTTTTTAAAACATGTATAAAAAAATTACAAGGTCTGCATACTATATTCATTTCTAAGAAACCATCGAAATACATATATACAATTTCAACTAAATAGATCAAACCGTTTATTAGTTTATATATATATATCTCAGAACAAAAGGGTAATTCGTACTACCCGTTATCCTTTTACCCATTTTCTCGCAGGAATTCAGTATTTTTATGCGATATACAGTAGCCAGCGTTCATCAGAGATAATGACTGCTTTTAATGGAGCCTATTCAATACAAACAAACAATCAAATCTTTCCTCTTTTTTATTAGTATAGGTAACAGAGATAATTCTTTTTCAAGTCAAGGTAAGACTAAGTCACCTCAACATTAAGACTCGTCGCACACATGCGGTTTCTTGGTTAGGCTACGGAAATTTTATACACATATAAAACCCTCATGTACTATTCTGTATTTTTTCAGAGAAGCATTTTCTAATATACACAATTTACTAGCTCCAGATGGTAGTTGTTTTATAGTTTTTGTCGGCGGTGGCAAAATATATGAAATTTTTCGGTTTATCAGTGAAGTACCTAAATGGAAACAATGGACGAGTCACGTGGAAGACATCATTTCGCCATACCACGATTGTTCTGTAATTATACCTTTAACTATACATTTTAAACATCTCTAAATGTTAAAACTCTTTGTTTCTAATATATTTCTTTATAGCATCCGAAAATTTAAAAAACCAATCAACTCCCGGCAAACAAACGGTTAAGAAACATCTCAGTTATGTCAGCGTTCAAACAAATGAACCGCATCGAAATCGGTTAATCCGTCCAAAAGTTATGATGCCAAGGACACACGCACACGCAAACGTCAAACTTATAACACACCGCGTTTGCATCGATATTGATTTATACTAACACCAGGAGGTTGATTACGTATCTCAGTTACCAACTGAAATGGGAAAAGTGTACTTCAAATAGCTGTCAAATGACGTGTTTTGTTATTTCGCGGACACGGTACAGACAGATAAAATGTTAATGTGTGTTCTGCTGCCTTTTATTAGTCGCCAGCACCTGTTTTTTTATTTTTTGATTGCACAGTTTTTTTTATTCTACAGTTTTATCATACGTACAGATTAACCACATATTTTGTTTCAGACCAAAAAAATAGCGTCTGGCGGGCCTGGGATCTTGCTCTACATTATGTCACAACAAACAGTTGAAAGTAAGCTTTACGTTGGCAATCTCAGCATGTCTTCGGTTGTTCTCAACATCATTATATCCCAGGAAGCTCGCACCGGAATGTTATCACCTGGTGTTTTAGCTCGTCAGTGAACAAGCTAGAGTTCCAAGAGCTGGCTAATATGTCATACATTGTAACACTAATACTTATAATAGCACTAATTTCATCGCCTCTGTGGTCTAGCAGTTTAGTTGTTGGATTTGACTTCATAAGGTCTCGCGTTCGATTGCCCTTTTACCATTTCAGTTGGCCACTGAGATACGTAATCAGCCCCCAAATCGGAATCGCGGCCACACACTAAGAAGATCTGGTGAAGGAAAATTAGCTTGCTTGTCTTGTTTCAAAATTAATCATGGTATTATGGAGGACAAAATGAATTCCTAAGTTTGATATTCGACATAGAGATCTAACACAATCGTTAATTTAAAAGTAGAAATTTCTTGTAGCTTTCCCTAATAGTCTTATGTGTGAATCTACTAATTATAATATTTGAAGTTATACTTCTTTTGGCGCGATTGGGAAAAATGATGAGAGTGAATTTTTACGATGCGCGCGCACACCGACAGATAAAAGAAACACCGTGAAGTTAGTTGCTAACCTTTTTATTTTTAATTACATTTTATGATTTTTAATTATTGTTGCATGCTATTTATGTATATTTATGTATGTATGCATTGTGTTATTATTTGGTATTTTTGGATTGTTTCGCCAAAGAAGTATAACTTCTTACGTGCGTACATGAGTACAAACACTTTTTTTTAGGAGATCGCAATCATACATTATAAAGTAAAATGTACTTTGTAATAGCGATCTCAAAATACTTGCAGAGGTTGCAGTTTTAAGTTACTTGTGTTTTTGAACGTATCCTTTTAAAATATATTTCTTTTATTAGGATCCTGAGGCCGAAATCAAAGAAATTATGACTAAAATAGGATTTACTGAAATAACAGTAAGGTTAAAGAAAACAACACATTGTTATAAAAGTCCAGAGGAGTTTAAAAGTAAGTGTATCAGCTGCACATTTTTTTATATTAATTTAACAGCCAATATTTATAGTTATTATATTTATATATATAAAAGTATGTTCATGCCCATATCCTCCAAAAGATAGGCAAAGACAAAAGCCCTACTTTTATTGTTACTTACGATTAGCCGAAGCACAAAGCTGATCCCGGGCAACATTATAATTTACTAGAAAATTGTAAGTTCACATCAGTAAAGAAATGAAAATTTTTAAAACCTTGTGAATTTTTAACACTCGAAAACTATTTTTTTTTTTCAGGAAACACAGAAGCTTATAATCTTTTGGGTCTGCCAGATAGTATTTCTGATGAATTCTATAGTGATTTTCTAAAAATTGCTCAAGAAAATGGCTACTTAGATGAAAACAACATAATGCATTTTAATATGATTATAGTTCAAGCTAAAAAATAATAACAAAAGCAACGAAAACTAGTTTAACAAACCTTTTACCAAATTTATGCGGTGATAAAAAGTACCGAAAAACTTACATTTTCATTGAACTTGGGCTACCTTCACGCTTACAGCAGTATTAAGCATTATTAATTCTATCATATATAATTTCTATGTCCACATAACAACCAACTTAATGGCATATTTCCATAACCTTCCCCCAATGACCATTAGACAAAAGACAATTGTTAAAACAATATTGTTTTAAGAACTTATTGTATCCCCTTGATAGCAATCCAGCCCAGTTAATTTTGGTTCTAAGAAATAAGCAAAAAGTTAAGTCATCATTCACCTTTTTCATATATAGTATAGTACCTAAGTATCATTTTATATTTCCATAAGATCTGGTGCCCATACTACGTGAACTGTGTAGTACGTGTACTCTCTGAGAGTGATCTTCAAATTACCTTCCTTATTAATTATTACTTTGTCAAAATGAGAAGAGAAAATGAGGATTAGACTTTCGATACTTAGTCACTGTTTTCTAGAAACCATTTCGTTTCGTTTCGTTTTTCGTTTGTAACTATAGGAGCACATCGCGCTCCAAACTTTGGGTTATATCCGGGTAATGCCACCTTCTGAAAAGTGTATCGTTAGGGTTAACACTCGTTATCGATAGTAATACTAGTTGCGTTATGCATATTTATATTAAATTTCTTAATACCAGGAAATTAGTCATCTTTATTGTCATTCAATAGGTACTACAAATAAGTTGATTAAGAAACAGTAAAATATTTTTTTCAACAAAGTTCCAAAAAGTTAGGTCAAACATATGGGATAACTAGCTGTTACCCGCGGCTTCGCCCGCGTAGGCTATTAATTTAATACCTATTAAACTCTCCAACGCTGCCCGTTAAAATTAAAAAAAAAAAAAATTAAGTTAAAAAAAGCCTACGTCCTTTTCCAGAGTTAAATCTAATTTTGATTCAACTTTGGATTCAAACGTTTGCCTTCAAAACGGAACATGCACTTTCTCTTTTCTAATTTCACCTGAGATAAATAGTAGGAATACGTACTTGTCTTTACAGTTTTATCTACACTTCGACTAATCCTGTGAAAATAAACTGAATCTCAAGTTATAGAAACCTCTAACAAAAGATTTTGGATGTTGCACTTTTGTTAGCCAAACACTAATCTTTATGTATAAAAATGAATCACCATTCCCCGCCTAAACTGTTGGACCAATTTTGTCAATTACTTTTTTGTTGTTGGTTATAGTAAGAAGAAGGTTCTTATGAAGATAACAACACATGATTCTTCTGATAGTATAGTAGCCTCCTCCTCGCGAACCCGTACCAATAAAAGGTAAACAATACTTAACATGTGTTCTGTAACCTAGTTTTATTCGCCTTGGCCTAACTTTTTTAATATATCTATCTTACGAACTCTTATTTCTGATGTTTTATTATATGTGTAGATAAACTGACGATAAACCAGTTATAAGATTACGTCATCCATGTTGCTCTTGATACCTCGCTATAGATATCATTCATCGATATCAAAGTCTACAGCAGTAGTAATCGATATTTGCTTGCTATTAATTTGTCAAAACATTTTGTGGTGCAGTTGTGCTTTGATTACTTGTGATTTAGTTAAAGTTTCTAAAACAACGTAAACATCAAAATGCATAATCCCGAAAAATATAACAAACACCATGTAGTGCAAGCCAAACTCAACTATGAGTATCTCCAAGAATATGAGCTAAATGCCAGCTGGAGAACCCACTGTGATTCAGTAATTGACATAGGCAGTGGAGATGGGGACTTTACTTCGAATACTTTAGTAAAAATGTTACCTGAAAATTTTAAAGAAGTTGTTGGCTGTGATAAAAATGAGGCAATGGTACAATTTGCAAAGAAAAACTACAGCAGAGATCGTGTTACATTTGAAAAACTGGATATTACGAAGGAACTACCAAAACAATACTACAATCGATTCAACCAAGCTTTTTCGTTTTTTACCTTTCAACTTATTCAAAACCAGAAGTAAGTTTCAATCTATATAGTATATGTTATACAGCTATTTATTTAATTTGTAGACTACACCTTAAATAACTAGTAGTTTTAAAACGAGTAATGAAAGATGTTATTGCCTAAAAATCCCATACAGTTTCTTGGTTCATTGTAATCATAAATTTTAGCCTTTTCCAACAAGTTGTGTTACTCTTGAATCTCAATTTTAATGCTAATTGAATATTGGAATCGGATTTGTCATTTTGTACTCCTCTATCACATAAGGGAGTCATTAATTAGTACTCCAAAATATGCAATGACTCCATATAATAAATCCTTGTTTATTATTAACTAAATGTCAAAAATTCGCTTGCACTGTATTCAGGAGTACAAATTAACACAAATCTGATTCCAATGTCCAATGCGCACGAAATCGAGATTCAATAGTAACCCTGTTGATCAACTGCTAGTAGGTAAATTATCATAAACGTAAAAATGTATATTACAGAGTCGTTACAAGATATGCATTATTTTAAATCGTATGCGAAATAATGTTAAGGCCCCATACTCCGTCAGCCAGAAGAGCCAATCACCGCGCTTCCCCGTTCCATGATTACTATGAACAATGGCGTTCTAAAGTAAACGTCTTAAGCGACAAATCACTATTTTTGACACTATAAGAGTAATTTGAAAAAAAGTATAAAAACTGAAACACTTATCTTTTAGGTATAGTACTTATCTATGTTTACGTTAAATCTGGTGTCGATATTTTCATATTTGAAGTAGACATTTGCATTTTGCTTTCAAAAAAGGGCTAACTTTTTGATTTTTTTTCTATCGAGCAAAGTGAAATGAATCATGTTTTGGAAACACTAGTCTAGTAAAGCATATTCATGTTAAACTTGCGTATTTTTGTCAGCAAGATCCATCGTTGCTTTGTATGAAAAAAACAGTAAACTGCTAACGTATTTAAGCGTATATTGCCCCTTAACACAGATTTGAGTTTGTTAAGTTAGTTTGTGTAACACACAGGACCTGATAGGTGTAACACACACAGTTAGGCGTGTACGCTAGCCACTCGACCAATGACACGGTCAACTTATGTAAAATTGTATCTATTATCTCTATGTCTGTTTTTATCTTTATTAGTACTAGCAACCGTTCTGGCTTCACACGAGTGGACATATTTCTTATTTTTTTATCAATAACGTAGAAGAAGAATAAAAGAATTGTTGGATCGGTTCAGTAGTTTTTTAGCCTATTCAACACAAAAACACCGTCAAATCTTTCCTCTTTAAAATGTTATAGTGTTAATGACATACCTAATTGTATTTTTTATCATCCAGGAAACCATTAAAATACCCATACAGAGTTTCGACCCAATCACTTCAGCCCTTCAGAAGTTATGTTAATTAGTTAAGCAGGGTACTATTATTTTTACTATCCGTTAATTTTCATTTGAGAATGAAGGATTTTCCCGCGATAAAAAGTAGCCCATGTTCATTAGATTAGGAAATAGCGTTGAATTTCGATGGTAAAAGAATTTTTAAATAAGTTCAGAAATTTCGGAGCCTAATCGATACCAACAAACAATAAATAAATACTTCCTCTTTATCATTGGTGTATCTACCAATTTAAAAATTAAGACATTTGGTGCAATTGTTCTGAATATCTATGTATATAAAAATCAATTGCTGTTCGTTAGTCTCGATAAAACTCGAAAACGGCTGAACCGAATTCGCTAATTTTGGTTTTGAATTATTTTTTTAAGTCCAGGGAAGTTTTAAAAGATAAGAAACAGAAAAAAAACTTGCGAGAAAACTGAGAAAAACAACATTTTATTGTTTCCCATACAAACTGAACGGGTGGAACGAAGTTCGCCGGGACAGCTAGTGCTAGATAAATATTCTGTGATCTTCTAGGACATGCATTACTACGATAAGTTGTTATTTATATGTGTAAAAAAAATAAGATACGCATAACATTTTCGTGTATATGAAACCATCGAATTACAGATACAAAATTTGAACCCAATCGGTCAAACAGCTTAACAGTTGACGTACAGCCGCCGCGCCACCTATCTAACACTAACCTAGAAATTCACGTCACCTAGAGACATCAAAGGTGGCAATGGTGCGTTGCCAACCTGAGGCCGGGATGTTGTCCTATTACCCGTTTTCCGTAAGAATGCAGCAATTTTATGCGATAAAAAGTAGCCTAGGTTCAATAGGGAGAATGACGTCTTTTATTGAAAAATATTTTTTCAAATCGGTTCAGAGCATATTCAATAACAACAAAAATTTAAATATTTACTCTTTTTTCCTAGTATAGGTATCAGAGATTATTCTTATTAATTCAAGGTTAGACTAGTTCACCTTAAGCACAACCTTAACATTAAGGCTAGTCAGACACATGCGGTTTCCTTAATAGGCTACGGAAATGTTATACAGACAAAAATCCTTAATTCACTATTTTGTATTGTTTCAGAGAAGCATTTTCTAACATATACAATTTACTAGCTCCAGATGGTGGTTGTTTTATAGTTTTTGTCGGCGGTTGCGAAATGTATGAAATTTTCCGGCTTATCAGTAAAGTACCTAAATGGAAACAATGGACGAGTCACGTGGAAGACATCATTGCGCCATACCACGATTGTTCTGTAATTAGAACTTTAATTATACTTCTTAAATATCTCAGGAAGTTAAAACCCACTGTTTTTTTAAAATAATCCAAAAATTAAAAAATCAATTAACCCTCAATAAAACCTATTTGTAATGCAGTTCAGAAACATTTGATTACGTAAGCTTTCAAACAAAACCACATCGAAATCGGTCCATCCGTTCAAAAGTTATGATGCAACAGACAGCCAGACACACACAAAAGTAGAACTTATAAAACACTCACCGCTTTCTGTCGGGGGTTTGAAAAATGAAAAATCACATGGCGAGGGCAAGCACAAGTGGTACTTGTGCGCGTCGATATTTATACTATATCTAAATTAAACTATCACCAGATCGGAATCGCGAGTACACTTTTATAAGATCCCTCGAAAGAAACTCCAATAATGCTTTTCTTAGATTAAAAATATTCATGGTAGTAAGGAGGACAAAAAGTATTCTCATAATTGATTTTGGACATTGAGATCCAACACAATTATTTGTTCAAAAGTAGCATTTTATAGTCGCTTTCCCTAAAAGAGTGTGTAAATCTGCTTAGCAGAGTAATTTTTAAGAGATCGCAGTCTTAAGTTACTTATGGTACTACTATTTAAATTATGCGCTTCGGCTTAACACTTTCATTCTTTTTGCACTTTACACTTTTATTTTTCAATTGGCTGACCTAATCTAAATTTAAGCGAAATGATCAATTATGTAATAATAACTCTATACATAGATATCTTTAAAACACATTCGGATTTCCGAAACTTGACGAATATAACCGAAGCGCATAATTTAAATAGTACTACTGTAATATGTCTTTAATTATATCCTTTTAATATTTCTTTTACTAGGACCCCGAGGCTGAAATCAAACAAATTATGACTGAAATAGGATTTACTGACATATCAGTAACGTGTAAGAAAACAAAACATTGTTACAAAAGTCCAGAGGAGTTTAAAAGTAAGTGTTTTAGGTACGCATTTTCT
>NJDD01001098.1:14843-49228 GCA_002245505.1 Calephelis nemesis | reverse complement strand
TGTGGGACTTAGTGTCTTCGGCTAGTCGTGGGTGCCTTGGTTGTGTTTTTGTCTACCTCTTTGGGGATATGGACGTGAAGATACTTTTTTTTAGTAGTAGTTAGTAGCTAAGAATCAACCCGATTATCTCAGGCTTTGAACAAAACAGGAGTTATGATGACACAGACAAACACAGATATGGAAACACGTCAAACTTATAACATCCCTCTTTTCCGCCGATAGTTAAAAAAGTCTATTTCTTCGTCGATAGTTAACGAAAGGAGACTCCTAAGTACCTACCCTAAGAACTTATTACGTAATGAACCAACTTTGATAATTTTTTGTTTGGACAACTCTTTCTATTCGATTGGTCCGATCTAATACTCATATCGATCTAGATCTGATAGTTGATTTTGAGTTTAAATACGTAACAAGACGCATTTTTGTAAATATTAGTCTATTACGTGCATTAGTTCCGTTACCTATAAGTAACGATGCAGAAGTATGAGTGAATAAAAAACAAACAGAAAGTTTTGCAAATCCGAAATCATTATTTTTTTGTATTACAATTTTACAACAATTTACAACATTTAAATGTTAAAATGTTACATTTAATAACCACTTATGTTTTTCTTGCTTAACTAAATGTATTAAAAAAAATACCGACACGATTTTCTCGGGTAATTTGATAAGCATAAAATAAAGTCTGATTGCATCGTATTTCTTGAAATATGTTCTTGTCACTTTTACCGGAATGAAGAAGGTAGATGACTAACTAATTTTCAAAAAATATTAGTCAATCTCATATATATAAAAGTTTAGAGCTCCTACAACTACTATATGCAATTTATCTAATTTGGTGTTAATGCTTCTACTTTATTGGTTAATTTGCTGGTAGTCTTTATTATTACAAAAATTATGACATTGGAAGGCAAACAAGCAGACGAATTTCCTGGTGTAAGAAATTCACGCCGCCTAGAGACACCAAAGATGGTAATGGTATAATGCCAACCTGAAGTCGGGATGTTAGGCCTCGAGCAAAAATAAGCTTACCGGCTACTTACCCTTCGTACTGGAACAAGTTGATGACCAGCACTGGTGCCAGTGCCGACGAGTCGCTGAGAAACTCTACCACCTAGTCACGGTACTAGTGACGTCAAGTCTATTACGAGCTCCCTGGCAGAAAGGAAGATGGTCTATTCTGCAAAGGAGCCCGAACTAACATGAGGAAAATTTATTACTGTTATATTATCCGTAAGACTAGGATTCGTTTCCATACAATATACATATAGACGTCTATTTAGAGGTCTGAGCATACAAACCACGTTTATTATTCACATTTGTAAATATTAGCTTAATTCGTTAACTTTGGGGTTAAATCGTCGTTATCGATAAACATCTATTTATTCACAACGCCATCGTTGCCAAATTATACCATGATAAGGGTAAAAAAATACTAAAATATTTTACTGTCACTACAACCTAATTTTTCTAGTGAAAAATAATAGATGTCGTATACAGATAGTATAAGCTAGATAAGCCGTTTCTAATCGTTATTTGCGTGGGGAGCAGGTATTTCAAATGAATGTAATACTTTGCCCGTAGTATAATTGACTGAATTTAGGAAATAGTTCCTTAAAACTCTCAGTGACTGTATTATAAAAAGAAAAATAATGAGAAGGGAAAAATATATTTACCCGGATTTTGCAAAATTTGTGAAAAGTGTAGTAATCACATTTATTGCATCTGCATCTACTTTTGTTAATGCAATGTTAGCAGTTTTTTCCGCTTTGAATTCATAATTTAATATATCTCCATGACTAGCACCTCTTTTGTTCGAAAGCGTTGTTTCAAATTTGTTCAAGTTTCTGTTAGAATCAATTTCAAAGTAGTAATTGTACACAGTAACACACTTTTCTAAGAAACTTTTGTACGACACTGTTTCCGGATACGCTATAACTGTGTCTGTGAAGAAATCAATTAAACCGTCTCCAGTGTTATTGACTAGCTCACCTTGGAAGTAAAATTGCTTAACTTTTTCAGCCAATTGTAATTTCTCTTCTTTATTTTGGAAAATTATATTTTCTGGTATCACATACTCAAAGTTTTGATTGAGTACGCCAATGCCACTTTCATTAAATGTCGCAGCCCAAAATATACCTTCTTTATTATTATATCCTAAAATAATTTTTAAATTTGGATCCCCACTAAATACATCCAGCAATTTTCTGGGAGTTGCGGTAATAATTGGAGATTCGACTATATCAGGATCTTCCACGCACGGCCTAAATAAATACTGACCCAAAGGATTATTAATGGGATCGATGTGTGTGGCATTAATTATTTCATCACTTGAAGCGCTTTGAAAAATTGTCAACAGTTCTTTAGCATTAGACGTGTCATAACCCATTCTTGACGCAACAAATGAAGCAGTTTTTATGGGATCATTGTCAAACATTGTCGATTGCAAGGCAGAGCCACTTTGTAGTATGGCTTTATTAAATAAAGTCTTGTACTTCTCCGATAAAATTATGAAATGAAGTGTAGCTGATCCAGCACTTTCTCCTATTACAGTTATCGAATCTGGATTTCCACCAAAAGCTTTGATATTATTTTTGATCCATTTCAAAGCGAGGATTTGATCTTTGACGCCTATATTTCCAGACGCTTCAGTACTATTTAAACACAAAAATCCAAAAGCACCTACTCTATAATTTACGGTTACAAATATTACCCCTTTTTCAACAAAGTACTGAGGATCATAGTTTTTATAGGAGTTACTACCACCAAACAAGGCTCCTCCGGGAATGAACACCATTACTGGATAAGAAACGTACTGTACGATTTTGTTTGGCTTGAAAATGTTTAGAACGAGACAATCTTTTTGACCAACGGGCTTATTTTCAGTTTTTGAATATTGGTAACATTGAATGTTTCCTTGAGAAGCAGTAAAAATTCCGTTCCAGGAAGGAGCATCTCCAGCTTCCTAAAATAAATGAGTTTAGGTTACGCGAAATTTATAAGGTGAATTAGTTTAGTTAGTTAATTATATAACACAAAAACATTGATCTAATTAGCGTTCACGTTTTATGACCAATTTTTGTAACCTATCTGCAGTTAGGGATACAGAGGTTTTGTTGCTAAAATATTTTTACTTGTTTTAGAGTTTTTTTTATATTCTGAGGGTAACTTTATCAAAAAGAATATATTTAGTAAAGTTATTTGTATGTCAGGTCTACTTCTTTTATTTATTGTTTTCCTTTTACAGGTTGTTTGTAAGAAATGTATTTCATTAGAGATAAGCTTGCCTTTTGTAATTTGTTTTATTTACTTTCAAGCATATTTGGTAATACCTGTTATTGACAATAAAGAGTTTATAACAATAATAACAGGGGGTGATCTTAAGTATCCCTATCAGCTATTATCTCAGATAGGTTACTGATATTGGCCGTTAGTTAAGCCGATTCCCGGTTTTGTCTGTTGAAGATTACTTGTTTATTGGGGTCTAGGTTTTCATTAAATGTATTTCAGCTTCGTTTGTACTAACACAATAATATTAGTACCATGTTAGTAGTACCTAATAATATTAGTAATGACTGAAGGAACATAACAAAGGATATATGCAATGCAAATGTGGATGGGTATGTGTACCCAGGGAAACCTGGGTTGACGTTCCACGATCATATCGCTCGGATTTTATCCAAAGATACTGTCAAAAGTCTTCGAAACCGGCATGTTTGTAAGAAAACGGTATTTAACGCTGAGGAAGCTAGGCAGGTCTCTGTTTATGAAATAAGGGACTTAGCGTAAAGGTATATTTATA
Source organism: Calephelis nemesis (assembly GCA_002245505.1). Classification (NCBI taxonomy): domain Eukaryota; kingdom Metazoa; phylum Arthropoda; class Insecta; order Lepidoptera; family Riodinidae; genus Calephelis; species Calephelis nemesis. The sequence continues at coordinate 45,426 of NJDD01001098.1, read as the reverse complement.
GTATTAGTATTATTGAATTACACCCATATCTCAAACGATTTAATTTGGAGTTACATCAATTCGTATAATTTGTCCACGAACACTCGATCATATTACGGAAAATATAAATACTTACTTTATATCTTTCTCCAACAGATGCATAAGGGATTCCTAAAAATGCCTCGTATGAGTTTGACAAATTTGTTAAACCTCTTACAATACCTTGTTCTAATATTATATTTTGTGTGAATAAGCCTTTACTAATACGCAATAAACTTAGGAAATAAAATAATATTAATGTAAAAACACGTTTTGCCTCCATCGTTAATGATAAGAATATAAAATATTTCAAACTTATAGTTTCAGAATGAAAAATCTAGTCAAGATCGAGTCGTGCTCTCTGAAATTGGATTTAATTTATAAGTACAAGTGGGCGAATTTCTTAATAACGATATCAACTTGATACAAGAAACTGACAAATCAAAAGGCCTCAGGATTGGCAGGCAAGAGAGCTAATATGAGCTGTTTGAGGCAAATTAAATAAATAATTCAGTTTTGAGTAGCATCATCATGCCCGTATCTCCGAAGAGTTAAAAACTCAAGAATTAGCCGAAACTACTTCTTAGTCCCACAAATGATATATGATAAGTGGCAAACTTATTATCGAACGGGCACTTGGCCGATCTTGGGTAACATTGTTTTATTGGAACATTAAAAAAACACACTTTGAGTTTGTTGGGCTTGGTAATCGAGCCCGTGAACTAATGTATTTAATGTCAATAATGGACGAGGTGACCACAAATACGGATGATTTACTTTTAAGCATCCAATTATATCAATTCATACTTGATTATAAATACGAAAGTCTTTATGTCTGTCTCTTGCATTTTCAAGGCTATTTTCTGTTAAACTGATTATGATTAAATTTACTGTGCATGTAACCAAATGTTTGATGCAAACATATTTTTAAAAAAAAAACAACATCCAAAACACTAAATGGGGGTGAAACTTTGTATAAAAATCGTAACTATAACCGCTATCGTAGCTAATGAAGTCGCGGGCAAACAGCTAGTATGTAATACAATAGTTGTAGGACAAATATACTATAAAAAATTATGTAGGCTAACCCAACATAATTTATAATTTTAGAACATCTTGATTTCCACTAAAATAGCTCAGTATTGTACTTTCGAACACATGTACTTTACGGATATCATTTCGTTCTCGTGAAGTGAAAATGAAATCATATCGAGAGATTGATGAACTTAAACTACCAAACCACCAAAGGTGGACGATCACTTTATTACTTTACTTTTCAGTTATCTAATATAACATTCTTAAAAATACAAAACTTCACCGAAATCGGACAAACTGTTGAGGATGTGTTAGGTAACAAACTCACGTACATTTGTTAAAGGAACAGCGTTTGTTTCATTTTACTTTGGAACCCTAAACGGTTACTGTAATATGAAAAGTTAATAATATAACTATGAAAAAATTACAAAATGTTTATTCAATTGGTTTTGCTTTTGTCTTTTGAAGCGAGGTTAGCAATGTAGTTAACAATTTAACACTTATTACTATCCAAATTGAACATAACGAAATTCTTGCGAGGAATGCAGGTAAGTTTATATCCGAAGAAGAAGTTATATCAGTTTATATCAGAATACATAAGAAGAACGAAGGAATATACTTTTTGACAATAATAGTTCACAATAAAATAAGACACAGTATAATATTTTGACAGAGGTGTTTGTTACGAGATTAAGGTTTGTAGAGTTGGATGCTTGGCTCTACATGACATCTAATAACTTTGCGATTTCGAGCTATATTGACTCGTCTTTGCAACATTTCATATAAAACTAGTTGTTCCGGTGAACTTCGTTCCGCCCGTTCAGTTTGTATTGGAAAAATTAAAATGTTGTTTTTCCTAGTTTCCTCACTGTTGTAAGGGATAAAATGTACCCCGTGTCCTTGTCCCGGTTCATCAATTTTCAGCCTAATCGGTTTAACTATCGCGACTTTCTTTTATATATAGACGATTCATCTTTCTTTTTTTTTGTTCTTAAGATGTATCTGGTATTCGGGGTGGAGATAAATCCAACAAATCAAAAACTATGAAAATTGGTCCCGCAGATCTCTACAGTGTTGAAACAAACCCAACTTATATAGATGTTTTATTTGGATTTCATTTATTTTTGTACGTTCAAAGTTATTTAGAATATTTTTTGCAGGTGTTGATTTGTCATACAAATATGACAAATCAACACCTGCAAAAATATTTTTCTTAACAATTGATACATTTGATTATATGGAAAAGCTTTATCTAATATTTTTTATGGTTATCATATTGCTAACTTATTGGGTTTTACTTCACTAGGCTTTGTGGGCCAAGCAGAGAGCTCTGCCCGAGACATCATTATTTAAATGGATTGGACTGTACACTACAATGCCAACAACAAAAGCTGTCCCCATGAGACCAAACCTCGACTAGGTGCTGCTTTCTGGTTACACGGTGGATCAATTAAAGGTTTTGTGGCTCATCGCTCGACGTTATGCCGTTGCTTATTATGTTAAGATTGAGCTCATTGTTGAATCGGCAGGCGGGAGCTTTAACTAAAAAATATTACGTCTTTATACGATAATAAGGAATAGCACCATCTGTTTTTCGTATTCAAACTACTATACACAAACTCGTATCCTCTAATTTATGAAATTAGTTTTAATCGCCCGACTTTTTTTCGAGGCGAATCGAACGTCGATTGCGATTTTGTCTTCTCTGTGGCAAACTTCGACAAATTTGGCGAAAAAGATGACAAGTGGTTTCTGGCATCCTCAGAAAATCGACCGTATCGTACAAACGGCGACACACGAGTAAAACGAGTTTAAAGGGATCAATACTATAGGTATAACGATTCTGACCTTTAAAAACTCTTTGAAATATCATAGCAAAGCACTATAATAATAGTTTTAATTCTATTTTGACGTGTTCTGATTCCGATTCGCTGTTTTTAACATGGAATCAGTTGCATTACTAGAGGCTATCTGTATCTCTTAAACTGAACAAATCAATTATCTAATATCTTTGACCCAGGGACGTGCTCATAGATAGATAGGCATAGAAATTGTAGCTAGAAGAAACTTACCAACTTAGGAATATATCCGTTTAGTTTAACTTCAGATGTTTTCTTCACATACTACACAATTATTAATATATTTTGCAAGATCAGCATAAATAATCTAAGTTATTACAAAAAACGGACAGTTCAAGTTTAACTTAGCATATTTTTTATCGAAACAATGTGTGTAGACATTGACCGCCTTGTTGGTCGAGTGGCTAGCGTACACGCCTAACTTAATCGACCAATCGTGAGGCTAGGATTCGATTCCCAACGGGGGCAGGCATTTGTGTGATTAACAATTAGAAGTCTGCATTTCCGGGTCTGAGTATTTATTAAATTTATTCTGGTATCTATTTAAGTATTTCTATGTATTAGAATAGTTAACATAACATAATAACATCCATACCACAAGCATATAATTTGCTTACTGTGGGGTTAATCTAATGTCATGTCATGTTAAAATCAGGTGGTTATGGCGGTATCGAAAAAATAGAACGCAGTTTCTTTTCATAATTATTAAATTTCGTGTACACATTGAGTAAAACAATGAAATTTGAAATAACCAACAATAAAAGAAATATTGAAATCGAAAAAGCAGATGCAGCAAGACCAAATATTTTAGCCTATCTTAAAAGGAAAAAATATTAAAAGACTGAAAATAAATTTACTGCGTTTAAGTAAATCGGTCAAGCGGAAAAGTGTATTCTTGATTGAATAAAAATCGTAATAAATCTACGCAAAGTATTTTATATTACAGTTTTTATTTGGCAACGTATCTTATATCTGCTTAATTGTCTTCCGGTATTACAAATAAAACACGTATTTCACATACGTTTATTAAAATAACAGTTATTATGTTTCAATGTAAGATTATCACACATGGTACATCGACATTCCCGTAAAACTTTGCCTAAGCGATAACAAAGGGACTGCTTCGACTCTGAGCTGAACTCCGACGTCTCCACATCTAAGGCATGTTTACACTATAACAAAGGCCTTATATTAGTTTATATTTTGCAACAAAAAATGATATGTATCTTCATAAACTCGAAAATATAAAGATATTTAATTTTCTAAATTAAATATCTTTATATTTTCGAAATTCGATTCGAAAAAAACTCGAAAATAAAAAGATATTTAATTTTCTAAATTAAATATCTTTATATTTTCTAATATTAAAATTATTTAAAGCACTTAATCCCACAACGCTCCAGCAGTCCTCTTCTAGTACGTGTACCTCCAACCGAGTAATCATCCGATCCCAAGAAACTTTGTTTTTAATAGAAAATGTAAAAACATCTTGTTGCGTTGATTGACTCAACTTGAGTCGACGCCAATACCGAATCTCAAAACCATTAACCATTGGTATTTTACTCTACCACGTATTAACGTAAAAAAAATAATTAAAAATGATTAAAAACCGTCAAAAAAAGGTGTGTGTGCGATTCACACACGATAAAAGTGAAACTTCAGTAAATCGACCAAAGAATGAGATGAATATATATAATCCATTGACCTCTAAGTATATGGACATGAAATACCTACGAAAAAAGCCTGCCGTCGGCTACTAAATATGGCTGCCATTTTGACATTATTATAAGGCTGTAAAGAAAAGTAGAGTACCGATATCGATATATGATCTACTAGCTGCGCCCCGCGGTTTCACCCGCGTAAGTCCCAATCCCGCGGGAACTCCGGGATAAAAAGTAGCCTATATGTTATTCTGGGTCTTCAGCTACCTACATACCAAATTTCATAGTAATCGGCTCTGTAGTTTTTGCGTGAAAGAGTAACAAACATCCATACATCCATACATACAAACCGACCGAACCAAAAGAAATCGCAACTATCACCTTACTTACTTTGTGCTACTCAATTGGCTTATATAATGTAATTAAACGAAAGAAAGAATATTTGTTTACTTATCGTAAGCACGTTTTTTTTTACATTGTGGCATGCAAATATGTTTATTCTTTATATAAGTTAACTCTTTATATTTATTACAAGATTCATTATCATTACAAAAAATATGATCAGATTACATTCAAACCACTTTCTTTACTTATAAGTGAGCACTTGAAAGAATTCTTACTAAGCTAGACTGTGATTGATATTTTCAGTGGCAATGGTTATACGTTTTTATCTTGTCCAAAAATTATTTTCTTTAAACGTAAAATAAAATATCGACAATGGTAATAGTACATCACTATAAAAATTGAACACTAAATATGGATTCCTGGCAAACATGAGAACTGTCATGAAGTCACTTTAAATCGACGCTAGAATTAGCATAGACAAAAATGTCGTTATCTCTTTCGGCGTACATAATATCAACATTTGTTAAAAGAGACAAAGAGATGTTGTTATGTTATATTACATTGATTCCAACGGTATTTATACAACTAAAGTTGGTATAGAACATTGTTGCATTTCTTTATATATTCCTATTTCTATGATAAAATCCTACACATTTTTGTATTTGTGTCTCTCACCTGTCGTGAAATGTAAAAACTAATATGCTTTTACATTTTTTCGGTTCTATTTTGACCAAAAAACATACCATTGCTGCCATTTCCCGATAGTAGAGCCTCCGAGCGCTAGGTTTTACGAGGCGTGCCAGAATGTTCCAGGCTTTTCCGGCCTGCCGGTCCCATTTCAGAGCTTGCACGGCGCATGCGATACTGTATGTAGTGGCTAACTTTTGTTCCTCTGTCATTGTCGCGTCACCACCTTCCCCTACTTTGCTTTTCTAGTAAAAACAAATTCTTATAAGTCTGCTATACATACAAATTACTATATGTCAAATCGAAAAGGCAACAGGGTATTTAAATACCCTATTGCTATGAATCTATGCATAAATGGCATACATGCATATATGCATATAACTATGCATATGTGCATCTATGGCAGATGAAAGATTGACAAACATGTATTTTTATTTAAAATCGAATGCCCAATAATAATGGAAACATTACTATTCTAAATATCCTCGAGGTATCTCAAATTCAAAATTAGGTTTTTGGACTTATTCAAAAAATGATCCATACTAAGAGAGTACATGTGTGTGACGTTACAAACACGGACTTTGTATGTATCACGCAGGAATTTCGTTCGATAATTATAGCAAAAGTTGTGATTACTAGAGTGGTTTCCTAACAAAAGTGGCTTTAAATTGCAGGGATTATTTATTTGCAATATTATATTTTTTTAATAATTTAATACCTTTAAAATAGATTTAAAAAAGTATGTTCAGTTCTAAGTATGGGAATTCCGCAATATTTATCGTTTCTATATGTTTGTGTAAAAATCTTAATGCAGTTCACAGAATATATTTAATTACCAAGTTTCAACAGTACAGTTCTTATAGTTTCGAAGACGAGTAGCTGTGATACCGGACGGGCAGCCAGACAGACAGACATAAAGAATCTATAAAAATTCTGTTTTCCGGCCATTGGCTACGGGATCCTAAAAAGCATAAATTTGTTTAAAAACATAATATTGACCGCAAGCCAGTGTTCAGCAAAAGCTATCCAAGCGTAAGCGTTAGGGTGTCGGCGGAGCAGATCCTCCAGCACCGTGCGGCACCGCAGGGACTCTCGCGGCGGCAGCGACAGCAGCGTCCTGGAAGTTAATTTCAATTTAAAGGTGGCTCCACACATGGCTATTCGTCTAGTTATTTGATATTGTTGTATTTACCAAATAAATCAACGTACTGGAAAAATAGGCAATACAACCGTCTACACATGGAGCCAAATACCAAAAAAATATACATTAATGTTTGGTACCAAAAAAATAAATTGACTGTACTTAATCAAAGAGAATGTAACACAACGCTTGTACCTAATGGATTTTGCGCTTGAAGCTTTTATGAGTTACATATATGTATCCAGTACATTAGTGAGTTTCAGTATTATCCTTTTAATGTGCCTAGACATTCGGTAAGCAATTAATGGCTATATTTGCCAAAGAGGAAAATAAATGTGACAAATATGCACTACACATATATACTATGTCTGAAATAATATTCTTTTTTTTTATTAAAGGTAAATACAGCAATTACCCAAACACAAATTGCCAAGTGCCAACCGTTCAATTACACGACTTTACTGGTTGGACCTAACAAAATACGTGTGTTAAACAGGCAGGAATTTCATCTTTCTAAAAAATACTATTCATTTCTTTATTTGGAACTAAATATACTTTATTTCTTGTGAAAAAACATTGCAAAATTAAAATCACCTGTAAATGTTAAAACACATGACATTTCTGCTGAATATTATGGTAGTATGTACGAGTATACACATCACATACAACATACGAGTATGTTACAATATTGCATTGGCACTTCACAGAAAGAAAGAGCTTAAGGGTCAAAAAAATGAAAACTTCGTTTTAATTTCTCATATCAGAATGACCAAATAAGAATGTAAAAGAAACAAAGAAATTTACTTACATATAGACTCCGCCGGTTTTGTGATGTTTATCCAAGCTCGCCATTGCAGCAGAAAAGTTTTGATTCTTGTGGTGGCATTCACTTTCTAAGCTTTTCAGATAGTTAAACTGTAATTTTATTTTGTTGTATATAACTTATAACCTTTTATTGGCTTAGTCTAATAAATATGTTAATACATGATGCCAAAACTTTGAACTTACAGTTTATGTGTAGGAGAAGTGCAGAACGCTAATCGTTTTTAATAATAATGCTTATAAAGTATATTAAATCAATAAATAAAACATTGCCCTCACTACCATGCATTTGACACACACAAACAAACACATTGATGATAACGATAAAAGATCATAAATGACGCACCATACAGTTTGGAAACAAAGTAGTCGGTCTTTAGAAACAAAGATGGCGTTCTTATGAACAAGATATTTCGACCAACGGGCGACCACTAGTTTATATAATTTTTTATCATTAGTTTAATCATTTTGATCGCCGCTGTGGTCTAGCGGTCCGGCGTTGGACTTGACATTTAGTGGTCTCAGGTTCGTACCCGGGTCGGGCAACAAAAACAACAGAAAATTAATATTTTTAATTTTTTAAGAAAAATAACGTTGCCAGGAATTTGATGTGTGCGTGGTTGGCGAAAGGCCTGCCACCTATCACATTGTGCCAATTAGTGTCTTTGGCAAGTCGTGGGTGGGGTAGTTGAGCCTCTGTCTACCAATTCGAGGATATGGGCTTGAAGAAGCTTTTTACACTTTGACGTTCATTCCCTATATTACCCTTTGTCAAACTACCAAAAAGCCCTAAGTTACGGTACTATAACATACAGTATTCTATCTTCATACAAAACACTTGGTACAATACGTGGTACACATTATTCGTGGTTGCGCTGCTGTGACAAAGCGTAAAGCTGTTTTAGCGTGCGATTTGTAAATACTAGTTTGGGTTAATAGATCAAAATATTTACCTAACATGTTAAAGAAAAATAAACACTATTATGCTGTTTTTGAGCTTCCCTTGATACATAAACCAAAACCTTGCCGGATTACCAAAAAAAAATTTAATAATGCATGATGTTGGAAGAGTGCCTCTTATTTATATCAAAAAAGGATTTTAAAAACGTACTGGGTATGGAAGCATTGGTCTTATGTATCCCAATTATATTTTTACGACAATATTAAAACAGCTAACCTCATCAAATTTCTCCATTCCTTGTTTTAAATGACATAGAGCATTGTCACAATCTTCCTTGAGACGACAACAAAGTGCTAGTAGGTGGTAGTAAACGGCCGACTCTCCCACTTCAACCAAAGCGCGGGCAATACAAATTTCTGCCAACTGATAGATAATGTTCGTTAACATCTCGATAATCATTGATTATTTTGGTTAAATTTGACTCTTCTTCTTCATCCGCGGACGGGTATCCGCAATTTAGCGAAATGGTCGCTTATTTTGCGTAAACAAATTTACCCTCTAGTATCTAATACAGACAAATTTCCCTATCATCACCGTCACCATTATTTATCTTTGTTAAAATTGATCCTTTTTTTCTAATACAGAGAATTTTCATTAACATCGCCGTTATCAATAATTATATCTATTAAATTTGACTTTTTCTGCCACCTGATCCAAACAATTTTCATTGACTTGGTTGCTTGCTTGGGATTAATTGCTACTCATGCCAATGTCTTATAAAAATAATGTATCATTACATTAGCTATTGTAAATATATTTTAAAGTAAGAAAAAAATACAAGCCCGTTGAGTTTCTTGCCGGATCTTCTCAGTGTGCGGCCGCGTTCCGATCCGGTGGTAGATTTATTATTGTATAGACGCGTCACAGGTGCCTCTTGTAGGTTTACGTGAAATAAAGATTTATTATTATAACATCACCATATTCATTGCTTATTTCCATTAAATTTGACCAATTGCGTTAACGAACATCCCGTTCAAAGAACCATATCATGTCATCAATTAGTTACATTACAAAGAGTTATTTTTAAACCGCGATATAAAAATAGGGATGTTACAAGTTCCACTTGCCTATGTATGCAGAGTTACTGAACTCTTGAACGAAAGAACTGGTTTCGATGTGATTTTCGTTTAAGAAGCTTAGTGATCGGTATGGTTGCCATGCTAATGTAGCTACATTACACATAGGTTGTATCAGGAGTTATAATTATTTTTAATTTTATAATCATTTGTTTAAAAAACAAATTAATCGTCTTTAAAGAATGACTAGACCCATTTAAGCTTAGCTATGTAGTTTTCGCGACCCCTTCTACACTTATCATTAGATTTACCTGAGGTTTAGGTACTCGTACAATATACTAAGCTAAAAATATTGGTAACTAGCAGTTTCACGCAGCTTTGCCTGCGTAACTTGGCTTCTACTATACCGATTTGGATGAAATAAAGCCTATGTCACTCGTGGATAATGCAGCTTTCGAATGGTGAAAGAATTTTTAAAATAGGTCCAGTAGTTTTTGAGCCTATTCATTACAACCAAACAAACAAACAAACAAAGTTTTCTTCTTTATAATATTAGTATGATAGAAAAGTCTAAAAGACATAGAGCAATCGCATAAAAACATAGTCTCAATGAAACCTTTTTCCATTTCTAATAGTTTTTATAGAATTCAAGATCAATATGATCTAACCTTATATAATACATATATGCATTTTTTTCAAAAATGTTAACATTTTTGAGACAAGCATGTCCCAACTTAAAAAAATGTTTAAAAAAAATAACTCACAGCAACACCACGAAGTCTTAGTAACAAGTCAGCTGCGTCAAAATAGATGCTGGTACCGGGCAAAAGGGGTGTCGAATCCCACCAATCACCAAGTTCATGCTCCCAAGCACGGGGAAACTTCATCTCCTTCGCCAAACCTTTAGCTGACATCCTAGAGCAAGGGTAAGAAAATTGATGACATGCGTCAAACATATAAACACGAGCAACTGATTTTATAACAGGTTATGAATTCAAATTAGTGTTAGGTTGAACTATTTTTACGAAAATTTAAGGGTTAAATTATCTGTTTTAAATGTATGATTTGGATGTTACCAGTATACATACATTTTAAACAGATAATTTGACCGTAATAGTTAACCTAATTTATAATTTATATCTACATATATAAGTAGGTAAACATATTAGAAAAATAAAAATATTGAAAACTACATCAAGTCAGACAGATTTTATTATGAATTAATTTCATGTAGGTATGTGTTAAGTAAAATTCGTCGAAATTTTGCGAAATTTTGTAAAAAAAATGTCTGATAAAATATACAAGTGAAGTATTGATAAAGAAGTTTATTTTTCTCTTCTTTTGATTTTTGGTGCCGGTTAATCTTACTCTATAAGCTTAAACAAAGTGGTATTATGCTAGCTCTTTATCAAAGACCCTGTGGAACTGGCTATTGACTATGACTTGTGATGCTTTAAAAACATTACCCTGATTTACGAAATCTAGAGATAACTTAATGAAATCTTAAATATGACTTATCTTTAAAAACACTTACTGTTTAATGTGGTCCATAATGTTTTCAGACATGTGGAAGAGTTGTTGATGATAGTAGTATGCGCTTGCTGCAGCCCATAGTGGTAGCCAAAATGGATATAAAGCGAGGAGAGCCACGAAGAAAATTTCAGCTTCATCGGGATCTTTCTCAAAAGCTATTGAAGCTTTTGAGAGTAAACTGATTTTGAGAGTAATATGGAATCCAAAGAAGTTCATTAAAAGTATAAATACTCAGCTTCACAAAACGTTATTAGGTGGTAGAGTTTCGCAGCGACTCACCCGGATTGGTACCACCGCCTTACCTATTCCTGCCGCCATAACGTCATGACGTGTCCCGGTTCGGAAGGTAAGGTAGCCGGTAAACTTACTTTTGCACGAGGCCTAACATCCCGGCCTCTGGTTGGCAACGCACCATTACCACCTTTGGCTTCTCTAGGCGGCGGGAATTTTTTACCATCAGGAAATCCGTCTGCTTGTTTGCCTTCCAATGTCACAAAAAAACGTTATATTAATACTGCGCTCATAGTTTACTACATTATAACTTAGAATCAAATCGTATTTTCTTTTAGCTCAATATCTTCAGATATAGTAAAATACCTACTGTGTGGTGGTCCCGTATCTGACATTGGCTAAACAAGTCATGAAAAACAATCTAAAGCCATATTTATAAAAGAAGAAGAAGAACTTAGAATCAATCATTTTATTTGAATGGGTGTATGTAAGTAGCACATTCGAAGGTATGAGATTTTTAATCTTCGAACTTATTTCTGTCAAGTTATTGATTGAGTAACAACCATACCCACAATAATAATTACAAATATTCTCCGTATCGTTATCCTCTCAAATATTTATATCGGTAATATCAATAACACTACAAAAGTGGCATTTAATAAGTTACATCAACATCAAACAATAATAAACCAGATAAAAGAAAGCAGCTGTTCAGCAAGCAATAGAATTGAATATAAAAATAAGATATATACCTACAACAGATTTCGTTAAAATAATTTTATTGTTCTTTACTAATAATACAATAATATATCTACGCATATTTTGAATAACAGTGGCTTTTTTTCACATTTTGTGTGAAAAATAGGCGATTTATTTATTATTGGTATTTTATTAAACAAAGTCGAATGCAGCAGCAGATAACAATATAGTAAAAATTAAAAAACCCTCGACACAAGAACTTATTTAATTTTAAAAAGTAAAAAATGTCCGAGTATATTTGCAGACATTCAGTTAATATCCCCACTTTCAACCCCCCACAACTTTTAAAAGGCTCAACCTATTTTTTTCAAACATGTCTGAGAACACTCGCACATAAGGTACATTTTTTGTATTAAAAAAACTAAATTGAAATCACTGCATCCGTTCCACAGACACACAGACAGAAACATCAAACTTATAACACCCCTCTTTTTGCGTTGGAGATTAAAAAGACTACACCGACTGACTGTCAAGGAAAATTGTCCCGCCATATTCGACTTGAATTATGCTTTGCCTACTGCGAGTCTATGCAAAGAATACGTGACGTAGGTTACCTTAAGGGATGTCTGGGATTTAAACTCAGAGCTGTAACAATACAAGCATTTGACCAGTCATCGTCAACATTTTTTAAACACGTTGCAAGTTCACGCCACAGATCTGCATTCTGTTCATTCTCAGCAACAACCTAAAAAATAAGTAAAATAAATTGAATGCAGATAAACTGGTAACTTATAACTTGTCTTGTCTTTGTAAGCCACTGAAAGGTTTTTACTTCACGATTAGGTACCTACTGAAATTATTGGTCAGAAATATCATCATGTCGTAATGTGGTGATAGTGTTTAGGTGATTCATGTATACGATTAATAGTCTTATTAAGGTCAGTCTGTCTTAGGTTTTTTTAAGAAAATGATAACTACATATTGCATACTCTTATAGTTTTTGTAGTATACTATTTTAAAACAAGAAAACTGCACGTATTTATTTATTATTTGTTACAAAGGAGTTGCTGCAGCGGCACCAAATTTTGACTAAATTCACCAGGGCCGGTCCTACCACAGGGCAAACAGAGTAAGTAGCCTCTTTAGGTGCCAAATTATATAGCACCTCAGTATCTCATGTGAATGTGGGACCATCAAACCTGTGACAGACCGCAGTAGAGAACTTACAGACACGATTTTGGACAAAAATGTCGAGAAATACAAAATCGTTATTTTTATCTATACATTAATACCTACGTGATGCCAACCTTTGGACGCCTATTTACGAAAATTGCGCGGACGCAGGAGCATAAAATTTGGCACAATTATAGTATTTAGTAGTTTATATGTAGGAGAAGTGCAGAACGCTAATATTTTTTTAATAATAATGCTTATGCTTACATTAAATCAATAAATAAAACATTACACACACTATCATGCATTTGAAACACACTAACAAATATATTGATGACAACGATAAAAGATCACAGATGGTGCACAAAAAAATTGGAAACAAAGTAGTTGGTCTTGAGAAATGAAGATGGCATTCTTATCAAAAGATATTAAAATGTATTATGGTCGAATTTCGACTAACGGGCGACCACTAGTTCACATAAATAAATATTACTTCATTTCTTTATTTGTTTTTCATTTTAAATCAGATGTTCCTATAGCTATCCTAAGGAGTGCAGTGCCACCAGTGGCTAGGTTCAGTTGATAAACTAGACAAATATGGTTTTCAGATCTTCTCGGTTTAATGACTGCATGTGCACACTTAGTTGGTAAATAAAGGAGGCATATAAGTGCAAAGAGAGCCTTAACTGGATGCTAAAACTTAGCATCTGAAAGTAACTCTAAGCTAAAACTTAACTCAAGCCGGCACTGGATTGTACCACTACAACATTCCCTTAACCTGAATTACTAGTGCTTTTTTATAGGGTTTTAAATTGTAATTAGTAACTCAAACCTGAAAGTAAAGTTCCACAGCGTGAGGAAAATCTTGCAATTGTCGAGCATGTCGTGCCGCCCTTAACAGCTGGTTCACTTTCGGCCTATTCTCAGTAACACCAAGCGTTTCGTTTGTGAGACGCATTAGACAAGAATGTGTCATCAGTACCATTTCCTGTTGAAAAACTTACATAAAAACAAATATAAATTAATATCCCTGGACAAGTCTCAAAAATTGAACCTAACCCCAAAGTAAGAAAATTATATGCTTGTGTTATGGGTGTTAGTCAACGATACTAATACATAGAAATACTTAAATAGATACCAGAATATATTTAATAAACACCCAGACTCGGAAATGCAGTCATCTAAATTTAATGTTCATCACACAGATGCCTGCCCCCGTCGGGAATCGAACCCGAGCCTCGCGGTTGGTCGATGTTGTTAGGCGTGTACGCTAGCAACTCGACCAACGAGGCAGTCATACATACATAGTCTTAAACTGGCTAAAAAAGAGATCAAAAATTCGCTGGAGTACATTTTTTTGAATTTTATGGCCAAAAAATATCTATATTTTCAATTTTCTAATAAAATAACTTTGCCTGGGATTAAATATGTGCCCGATTGGCGATAAGTTTGCCAATGTGATATCATCGTGGATCTTAGTGTCTTGGTTGTTCCTCTGCCTAACCTAATAATGGACGTAAAGAGCTAGTTTGGTTTTCTAAGTATTTATACGTATCGTAATATATCACATTATTTGCGTGTTTTTGTTTACCTGGATGACATAATTATATGATTGAATTAAACCGACTGAATTTCAGTGTTTGTTTGTTGTGTGCGTGTTTGAATGAAAAGTGTATGTAATGAATGTAAAGAAAACTAGGCATGCAGAGCTGCAGGAACCGTAACATTTGCCACATGACTCTCTTTCTAACCTTACGGTGCGTTGTTTTGAGATATGTTGTTTGTTAAAATATCTCAAAAACTAAGATGAGGTCTGCCAATTTGTAACAGTATTTCTTTACCGGGCTTTTGTGTACTTACTTCAAAAGTATCATCCGAATGTACAAAATCTTTGACAACAAAATTGTTGTTGGCATAAATTGCACCTTCTTGCCAAAAAGATGTCACCAACTCGACGCGCGTCCGAGTTCCGCTTAGCTGTCGGTCTATCATGCAGAAATCTGTCAAACCTTAAAAACATATTTTTTGTAGAACTGGAGGAAAAAACGCAAGTAGAGCACCTGACGGGTAATAATTGTCGTCCACAAACATCCGCAATAAAAGAAATTAGGAATACAACATATACGTTGCCGATCTTTAAATATGGAATTGCATTTATTTTGAATCTTCCATAGTCGTATCCAAAAAGATATTTATTAATTTTTTGTCGCAGGTCAATCGATTTACTTGATCAAGGGTTGCTTTTAATTGACATATAATATAATGGCATAAAATAACAACAAATTAAATTTCAAATTCGAAGCCATCAAAATCCAATAAAACTAAATCTGTACATAAAACATTTTTTAAAACAAAGATTACTACATTGTGTATACGGGATGCCAAATCCAAACCAAGGTTTTTTTAAAAAATGTTGATTTGTCTGTTAACGTTTCACGCAAAATCCGGGTCAATGTTTAGGGCACCTTTTTCGCCAAGAAAATCTTTCAATTACATCACCAACCACGAAAAGTTACTACAATATTATGTATACCAATTCGTAGCAATAAATATTAAAAAATCAAATAAATTAATTTACCATAGTAGGGGATTCGTCGCAGCGAGTTCGCAGCGCTGCGCACCGTGGATTGCCAATCTCGATCGAGCTGCCCGCGCGCGGTGCACTCACGTTTCACGGGCAGGCGTTCCATTTCCAATAACATATTCTTTATTTCTGCACTAAAATATTATAAAATAATAATAAATACCAGTACAAAATATAATAACAATTAATAATCGTCCGATTTGAAACGGAACAGCTCAGTATCCACCAAACGTCCTATTAATAAACATGGACTAACGTGGGAGTAAAATTGACATTATAATCTGTATCACATTTTAATTAGGGTTACACACCATGGTGAACCATTAATAGATCGGTAGTAGTCTATTTGCCGCACTCAGAGATGAGTACATTAAACATATCTTTGAACCACAATATTATGTTGAAAAAAACTTAATTACTGACTAAAATATAATTAATTACTGATCATTGTCTGAGTGCGACCGTAAGAGCTACTGAACCAACTGACCCGCATCGCACAAATCTAGGATTTTTTGAAATAGTAGTTCACTATTGGTGAATCATGAGAAGGCGATTCTGACAGCAATCTCGCGGTTACATTGTCACGATTTAGAGAATGTTACATTTTCATCCAACTAGCACAAGGTTGCATATTTCGTTATGTAATTTACATGTGTGCTAGTCTAAAAAATGCCAACTGGCTTCGAGATTGAAGTCGAAATTCAAGAGTAAACTTAATGTTGTTGAATATACATGGATCTGATTTTTACCCGATGTGAGTGATGACTGGATAAATCTTAATTACAAATCAATCTTTGTAATTAAATTTGTGTATCGCATAATTTGGCGTGTTCTAGTGGTCTAATAATGAAGATAGAAATGATTAGGTGCCAAACTGAGACTAGGATTTACCTTATAATTGGTTGTTAAAGTGTACTTCAAGATGAAATACAAGAACGGCAAGCTCTGACGCTGTGTAACAACAGGAATAAATTACACAATCGCATTTACCTAGGCAAGCTAGTAATTTGTTTGCAAAAAATGATTCTGACTAATATACTGTTAACTAAATTCAAATTCGAAGCCTAACTCTAAGGAACTTACTTAGAAATATGAGGCGGTACGACAGGTTTCTTAAGCGGCCGTCCCAATGCAACTTCCACAATCATAAAAGCATTATTGTCATCACTTCCAGTATTCCATTTATGTACTATCTCGTCTCTATTAGTATTTATCGGAGTCGACTCGGTAGTAACTCTAAAATCCAAACACTCAATCTTTTAATTTTCTTATAATATTGGAAGGCAAACCACCGGACAGATTTCCTGGTGGTAAGAAATTTACGCCGCCTAGAGAAACTAAAAGTGGAAATGGAGCGTTGCCAACCTTAGGCCGGGATGTTAGGCCTCGAGAAAACGTAGGTTTACCGGCTACCTTACCCTCCGAACCGGAACACGTCAACGACAAGCGCAGACATTATGATGGCAGGAATAGGTAAGGCAGTGGTATCAATCCGTGCGAGTCGCTGCAAGACTCTACCACCTAGTCAGATGTTACGGGGTTAGTGACGGTAAACCTATGCGAGCCGCCTGGCACAGGCCACTGGTCTATTCTGCAAAGGAGCCCGGACCAACACAGGGAAAAATATAAATACCAAAACCATATAAATATCAAAGTTCGAGAAGTGTATGAAATGTTAAAAGCTTGAAAGCTAAATAATTGCAATGACATGTAAGGCAAAACTGAGTTGTCTGTCATAAAAACTGCACTTTTTGTGACAAACACAAAAAAAATGTAACAAAAAAATTAAAATTGTCAATTGCATAGTTTTTAAATTGTACCGTTTTGTGTGGTAAATTTACATATTCTTGTAAATGATGACTTTTAAAATATAAAAGTATTCAACTCGATATACGTATCTTTTCCTCCATATACATATTTATATCTAGATGATAATTTTTTTTTCGCAAAATACAGCCAATAATGAAGCGGCTTCCACGCTGGTAAAAGATAACTGCGGCCTGAAGACATCATATAAAGATACGTCGGTATCCTATGGCCGGGGTGTTAGGCCTAATGCCCGAGTATACAGGCTACCCTTACCTTCTTACCGGAACATATTATTACAATGACGGCAGGAATAGACACAGTGATGAATTTCTGTCCCGGACAAGTTACTGCACAATACTCTAGCACCAGTGGTCTTATTAGTAATGATATATTAATCCTTTGCTCGCCTTTTAAGAACTTCCTGGTAGGGCTAGGAGGCAGTTGGTCTGTTCTTCACAGAGGACTAATATGGTGAAATTTGTAGGGAGAAAACATTTGCGGTCTTAATAATAACATTATCTGTTTTATTGCGTTCGCCTTACTTGTTGATTTTCTGAACAGTACCAATCGCAGATGGCATTGATCCATCTACAGTCAACTGTAGATCACACCCACATGCTTCCACCATAGACTGCGCATTTTTCCACTGAAGCGGCACAACCAGCCGAGCAACTTTTTCTAACAAACAAAATATTTTTATAGCTTTTTTAACTTTTGCTTATTGGGTATTCTGCTGAGCACCAACCTATTTTAAGTGTACGGTTTTTCTGTTGAAAAAAAAAAATGGTTGCCTGTAAAATCGGTTTTACGGGCAAAGATTTTACGTGATAACGTCTTTTTCTCGGCAGAACATTTATTGATATGAATATTATTAAAGAGTGGGAGAGAGACGCAAGGCATTCGCCGCTCCGGCGAGCCTCTCTCGTTCGGTGACTCATCGTAACGTTACCGGGCGTTACACTTTTTCATGAGTGACTCCGAGCCGCAACCTAATTTAAAACGTTGTCACGTCAATAAAAATAAAAGATGTGGGTCTCCTGTGTAGAATAGACAAATTAACTTTACTGCCAGGCTGCTCGTAAGAAGCGAGCAAAAGTAAAATGAGTAATTACCAACAAGGCCACTTCTGATATAGTGCCTGTCTACAACTCTTTGAGGTAGAAATCGACACCCTTACCTATCTCTGCAGCCATTATGAGTGTCGTGCGCGGAGGGTAGGGTAGCTGGAAGGCTTTCACAATTTGGTCTAACATCCCGACTGCAAGACAGTGACCCACTTTCAACTTCTAAGGTTTCTATAGACCACGGTCATCTCTTGCCCCCGTGATGATCCGGGATCCTTGGCACAATACACCATTTGCCCATTTGCCTTCCTATCAGTCAGCTCGTAAAAAGCGAGCATAGGTTTACTGTCCCTAACGCTGTGACATCCGACTAGATGGTCGAGTTTCGCAGCGACTCGCCTAGATCGGTACCACAGCCTTACCTGTTCCTGCCACCATAACGTCAGCGCTTGCTGTTGACATGTTCCGGTTCGGAGGACAAGGTAACCGGTATACTTACTTTTGCTCGAGGTCTAACATCTCGGCCTCAGGTTGGGTACGCATCATTACCACCTTCGGTGTCTCTAGGTGGCGCCCACTTCTTACCATCAGAAAATATGTCTGCTTCTTTGCATTCCAATATCATAAAAAAAATTCTTACCATCAGGAGAGCCATGTGCTTGTTTGCTATATTATTACATAAAAAAAAGTATTGAATTATCCGGACATGTCAATGTCTTGACGTATTTATTCAACGTTTTCCGAGGAATAATTTAAGTCATGTATAAACTAATCGAAACGTGTTTTGTCTATTTCTGTAACTATCATTGAAAGGAGATAGCGACTACTTAGTTTAATGAGTGACAATAAAATTGCCACCGCTATCTTTGCTTCCAACTTGTTTTAGGAGTATTATGACTGAAAATAAATACGTTTAATTAAGCGTTATAATTTGCTTTCGTGCGTCAAATGCACGTCGTATCTGATACTGCTTGCGCACACCTGTCGACGTTATCAGCGAAGTTAATGCAAATGATCTTTTTGATGCTTTTAAATGCAATTAACGACATGTTTAAATACGCATTGACTGTGCCAATAAAAGTGAAGTGCACAGACTCTAAATCTGAGAACCTTTTAGATATTAGACACAGTAATAATGAGAATGGGAGCAAAATGGTTAAGTATTAGGATTTTTAATGGCATTAGGAGGTTCTGAACACTAATTAGTGTTCAAAACTTGAATGAATCTAAACTCGATATTTTACCACTAGGCATTCCAGTTACGTCTGTTGCATGCGTTAGTGTTTGAACTGTAAGGTCTCACATTTGCTTACAAGTGATATAAACATCCATAGTGTGTCTAATATTTATTCACATGCTTGCAGATGAACTGTTTACTGGTTGCATTTCTTTGCAGGAATGTTACTATGACTTCTTTTTGTGATTCATATTGTTTGTTTAATATTAAAAAACTACCAACCACCAGGATAAAGTAATTGAAAGAGGTCCAGAAATGCCATCATTGTATAGTTCGCAAGACCTCCGCTAATATGTACTTCAAAGGGCCACTTGTAATGTCTTAGATGTTCAACCAGCCATACCTCAGTCTCTTTCAACAAAAGAGTTCTGTGAAAAGAAGCCCATATCGTTGTATCTACAAATTAAAAAAGTAATGTTATCGCTTCTTAATATACTATTTTTAGATACTGTTATTATAATAACGATCATTATTTATTCATATAATTTCTTATTTTTTAAGATACAATAGTTCAGGAACAAAAGTATTGTTCATACAAAGGAAAGTATTTTTAGGTATATTTTTGGAGTTTACTCTTTCTTTTGAAACGACTAACATGTTGCTAACCGCGAGGTTTTTACATCTTCACCGGACTATGTGTGAAAGGGTGTATATAACTGAGACTTACCGTGAGACTTTTGATTAAGGCGGAGGTTCTTAGTGATAGGTGTGTCAGTCCCGTGTATACTTTCATGTCCTAATTCATAAAATTATTGAAAATCTCATTCAAACTCCCACACCACCCAATTTTTGGGGTTGAGGGATGAAAGTTGTAGGTTCGTCAGCAGGTAAGGTAGTGTTTTTTTTGTATACTGAACTATTAAAGTTTACATAGTGCTTTTGCTTGGGCGTTGCGCGTGTAACGCAACAATATTCGAAGCAAACATATCTACCTCCTTCGAATCATCTGTGGTCTAGTGAATTAGTGTTGACATAGAATTAATGAGCTCTCGGGTTTGACTCACAGATCCGGTAGCTCAAGATCTACCGTTTTTTTTTTAACTTTCTAATAATAACAATGTATTTATTTATCTATATCATTCATTCTATTTTTTTTTAATAAAAGTAACGTTGCCCACAATTAGATATATGCTCGGTTGGCGTTAAGTTTGCCACATATCACATTGTGGAACTAAAGCACTATCGGCTAATAATTGAGGGTTGCCCTGTACCTTTGCCTACCCCTTCAGGAATTGAGCGTAAATATACTGACTCTTTACTTCGAGGTATGGGTTTCTAACAAAAACTATGGAAATCATGGCTTTTCCAGTGGATATAAAACTACATTATATTCTTTTTCATACATATTTTCCATGAACTTAGAGACATGGTAGTTATAACGGATGGAAGAAGAATCATTCTTATACTAAAGCCACTTAGAAAAAATGAAGAAATTGATACTGTTTAACCTATAGTCATACTTTAAATCATTTCTAATCTTCTATTAATCTTATCGCGTATTTTTAAATGAGCCTCTACTTTTAATGCATACTTGTATGCTATGAGCTCATTTCTCTATTTTGTATTTGTTTGCAACATCTACAAGTTGATTTAATATTAAAGGACATATAAATAAATTCTAAACAAGTGCTTTTGAACCAAGTTACAAATAAATACTCACAATTCTTAGGTAATACATTAAGGTAATACTTTAAATTGATATTTTCTTCATTTTGAAGTTCTTCAAGTGTGCTTCTAAACTTAGCATCATGTTTAGTAAAATATTCATCACCATAACGTAGACTCTCCCAGTGAGGGTAAAAGTTCAGATTATCGAACCTTTTTGCCATTCTGTAAACGTTGTTATAAGTGGTGATAGAGGAACCCTGAAAATTTAATCATTAACTTCCACGTGAACTAGTATTTTAAAACTGAAGAATTTTTTGTTTATTTGCAGGCAGTATTGTAGTTTTTAAATAAATCCGGATCAAAATGGTTCTTCTTCCATTATTCGTGTTGCAGTAGATTGAAACTCTCCCAAAAAAAGATAAGATAAAGGATATTTTACGCGATTTGAAAAAAGGAGGAGGTATGTTCGACTTGTGAATGTTAATACTAACTGACTGCATAGTACCAATGAAATCCGGGAAAGAGATTAAAAGAAAGTGTTGGAGTGAAATTGAGAAAGGGCATGATCCGCTGGTCGGATATGTAGAAATAATAACAGATGAGATATCAACAAACAGATATACAAGATTAATAAAATGCGAATGTGGATGGATGTTCAAAGACCTAGGTTGACATTCCATGATCAAATCGCTCGGTTGTTATCCGAATATGGTGTCACAAGTCTCCGAAACCAGCGTGTTTATATGAAATGGGTAATAAATGTGTACTAAACATAGCAGGAACGTGAGGTTTCGCACTCGATACTCTCTGCCTACTCCGTAAGGGACTCGGCATGAAAATATGTATGTATGTATGTATGATTATGTAAATAGATTTCTCTGTTGTTTCAGAACAGAACAATGTCTTGTCATTTTTGGTGGTATGAATATTTAATTCAAGATCTATCAATGGAATTCTAGGCAAATGGAGAAAAATACTCATTTTTTGTGTAAGTAGATGACTAACTTAGTAAAATCGTAGTCGGTTTTGTACAGTTTTACTGCGTTAAATTGATTATAAAATGAGTAGCATATTCCTCGCATTTTTTCCGCGATTTTTTTTCATTCTGTATTTCTTAATTACTTTTTTCAGATGAGCCTTTTTCTATTATGTAAATTTGTTTAATCGCTCCGGTTTTATCTAAAGATGGTGTCATGAGTCTCCGAAACTGGCGTGTTTGTTAAAAAAGTATAATGAATATGGAAGAAGCTAAGCAGGTCTGCAAGGAGCCTCTTAAAAGGATTGGTGCAAAGATGTGTATGTATATAAGTAAATTCATTATTAATTTACTAGCTGCGCCCCGCGGTTTCACCCGCGTAAGTCCCAATCCCGCGGGAACTCCGGGATAAAAAGTAGCCTATATGTTATTCTGGGTCTTCAGCTACCTACATACCAAATTTCATCGTAATCGGCTTTGTAGTTTTTGCGTGAAAGAGTAACAAACATCCATACATCCATACATACAAACTTTCGCATTTATAATATTAATAAATAATAGGATTAGGAATTTTGGTGAGATTGAGAGAAAATAGGGTCGCAGTTTTTTCGTAATCATTGAATGTAGTGTACATTTTTGTGGAATCTTGTAAAATTTAGTTCAAATGTGAACAAATAAAATCCATACATTAATACGTGATGCCAAAACTTTGGACCCCTTTCTACGAAAATTGCATGGATGCAGGAGCGTAAAATTTGTCACACTTATGGTTTACGTGTAGGAAAAAGTACAGAACGCTAATATTTTTCAATAATAACGCTTATAAAGTACAATAAATCAATAAATCAAACATTACCCACACTACCATGAATTTGACACACACAAACAAATATATTGATAATAACGATATAAGATCACAGATGGCGCACTAACAAGTTTGGAAACAAAGTAGTTGGTCTTGAAAAAAGAAAGATGGTGTTTTTATCAACAAGATATTAAAATGTATTTTGATCGAATTTCGACCAACGGGCGACCACTATTACTTATGAATAAATTAGTAAGTTTATATCGCATGATTTTTCGATGTCGCCAAAACTCACTCGACGAGCTTAGGTAAGGACACTATCTCTTCACATAAGACCTTAACATGATTGATAGATGATTTATGACTTATTTTAAGTAACTTAATCCCGATTTTGAGAAACTGGGTAATAACTTGATACAAATTAATTGAATTTACCTTATCCCACAAACTAAAAGAAAAACCATTAAAAAATTAAATTGTCAATGCATGGTGTTTACCTTTTCATGGCAAAGAGGGAGTTTAGTAACAGCTGTGTACATACAACTCTCGTCATATGGAATGTTCATATTATAGCAACCGATGAGAGTAATTTTCATTAAATTTACGTCTTTAAATATTGTATGATGAAGTATGTTTTCCGGATTTCTATTTGCTTTTAAAGTGAATGTAATCAGAGGAAGATTGTCCCAACTTTTCGTTTCCAGCACCGAACGAGGTAGCATTGGCTCAAGTCGTTTTCTGACAAGCAAGCTTGGAGTATCTGAAATATGGTAACATTTAACATCATTACATTGATTATTGTTAATTAGGCGACTTTGATAAAGAGGTGAAAACATAGACCTAGGACGCTAAATTAGGCAGTAGAATTTAGCATGCTTTTGAATTGTCTTTTTTCTATCTGTCTGAATCTACTAAACTGACCATAACGTTTTTTCCCATACAAACTTTTATTAGTTGTCAGATGAAAAGGGTATAACGAAATAAATAATACATTGCAAAGATTTATTTTCTTAAAGTGATTGGTGAAATACTATCTACAGAAAATTTGCACAATGAAGAACATTCTACAGATAAGGCTTGAGGCTTTAGCCTTTAAGTGATTAATCGCTGAATCGAAGCGATTACCATTTCCCACCAAATCAGCTCATAGCAAATAAACTTTTACCGTTAAAATGTCTTCTCTTCAAAAAGGAGGAGGTTATCAATTGGACTGTTTTATTTTTATTTTTTTATTTTTTATGGTATTGGAAGGCAAACAAGCAGACGTATTTCCTGATGGTAAGAAATGTCTGCCGCCTAGAGACACCAAAGGTGGTAATGGAGCGTTGCCAACCTGAGGTCGGGATGTTAGGCTTTGAGCAGAAGTAAGTTTACCGGCTACCTTACCCTCCGAACCGGAACACGTCATGACGTTATGGCGGCAGGAATAGGTAAGGCGGTGGTACCAATCCGGGTGAGTCGCTGCGAAACTCTACCACCTAGTCAGATGTCACGGTATTAGTTACAGTGAACATTCACTCGCCTTTTACGAGCTGCCTGGCAGGAAGGCAGATGGTCTATTCTTCAAAGGAGCCCGGACCAACACGGGACCAGACTGTATGTCTGTTGTTTTATTTAATGTATATTTAATTGCTACGTGATTACGCGACAGCAACAAACAGTATGGTAACTCTTGAACATCAATTTCTTGGAAATTTGAAATCGGAATCGGATATATATGTCATTTTAGGTAATAGGGATTATTAGAATTCAGTTCCAAAAATTCAATGAATCCAATAAAATCATTTATTTTATTAATATTTAGTTCATTGTAAACTAAAAGTTGTATTGTATTCATAAGTATCTATAATGACATATCCGATTCCAATTTCCAATTTGTATGAATTCAAGATTCCAGACTAACCCAATAGATATTTGATAGTTCTTTTTTAGAAAGATAGGTCGTGATTTTGAAGTGGTCTTAATTTAAATAAATTTGATCGCAATCCGACTAAGTTTTTATACTTAATAATGCATACATTTTCGTGTATCTCGACGAAATAATGTCGACCACCTCAAACCACCTCGGAATCACGAGCTACCTTAAAAAAAATGATCAAATAAAATGAAGACAAATTTAAGTCTAGAAAGACCCACAAAATTGTATTTTTTTTAGTAAATAAAATTTAGTTCTATAATAATATTATATATATTTATATTATAAAAACGACGGGTTCCACTCCGGGAGTGCCGGCAGAAGTGAAAACTTAAATACTAACGTTCTGCATTTTTGATATTTTGGAATGGTTAGGGAATAATTTTGCACGAATTGTTTTAATTATCAGTATGAAAGTACTATTATTTATGTGGTAGAATACAATAATCATTTATTGCTCTACCATACACAAACATGACAACACGAACATTCACGCAACCGCATTGCACCGTCTAAATGAAACAGCAGGCGGAGGCATACTTTATTGCCGCGCTGTAGAAAGAGAGGGGTATACTTTCTCTCCCTCGCTGCGCCGGCTGTTTACTCTCCTCCCGTCTAACGAAATGTCGATTACGTGTCCTGACGCGAGTTAAGAAGTTTTAACCCATTCCAAAAAAGTGCGCAACGCCGCTAAAGAAGTTTTCACTTCAATTATTCATAACTATTACATATTTAGTTAAATACATTATTCGACTTAAAATATCTCAATCGAAAATAATTATTTGAATGTTAAATTAAATATTAAATGTTAAATAATAATAATGTTTAAATAATAAATGAATGTTAATTTAAATAATTATTTTAATAATTAAATTTGTTAATTTTAAAATTAATTAATTACCTAAGAATATAGGCAAAATATCGACATTGCAACAATGGACGTCGGCATTTGGTAATTTAGTTTTCAATTGTGTGTTCGTATCTACCGATGAAGTGGTCGTGGCGGAAAAATTTGATTGAACGGACTCAAAGATTTTCACTTTTACTGAAAAAAAATGTTTGAAATAAAATAGTAGTTCGATATTGACGTTGACACATCTAGAGTTCAATGCTCTGGTTAAGCAACATTTTATTTTTCAATTTTCTGGTAGAAACAGTGTTGCCAGAATTGGGCATGTGTCCGTTTAACTCTAGGCTGGCCATCTTCAGCTGGTCACATTAAGTACCTCAAAGTACATTCAGCTGATAGTGGAGGCCCAGGTGGTTCCTCGACTTCCCTCTTATAATAAAGACTGGCGTCAAGACAAACTTTCGAAACTATGTTTCTAAATTTTATACGAATTATAGATATACCAAATAAAAAAACGTATCCCGAACGCACCAGTTAGAGGGTTGTCAGCAAATACCGCCATTTTTTCATAATCTGCAGGATCATAATTCATCTGTCCTCTAGCGATTGCCTTATCTTCCTTATTTTTTTTAATATTAGATGACGTGATGATTCTGGACAGTACTATTTGATCACAATATGTTATTTTTATATCTAAATGCTTAGGATCTTCGTTTGGTATGTAAATGCTGAATACTTCAATGTTCAAAACATCTAAAGGAGGTGTGTGGATTTCTTCTTCACATTGGACATCGTCAGATTTAACAGTGGGCAATGAAACGCGAGACCGATTCTGAAATGTTCACAGATTTATTTCGTCTTGGTCCTGATACGCCGAGTTGAATAGACCAACTGCCTGTCTGCCAGGCAGCTCTTAAGAGCCAACAAGTACTTCTGTTGTCTATGCCTACTTGTCAAGCATCATCATTTAGACATGTATGTAAACCAATCCACAATTGTAAGGTACGAGCGCAGGTTACAAATTTAGTTCACTACCAACAAGACCATTGGTGGTAAAGTGCTGTGTAGCAACTTACCCGGGTAAGGACCGCCCTTCCTATTTATGCCTATATATAGACTCTGTCACATACCAGTTCGGTGTGTGTAGTCTCTTACCTGCAGGAGATTCGTAAGTTTATTTGTTGAAATCGCACATAAAAAAATTGCATTGTAGGATTGCACAAAAAAGGAGTGTGATATTTTTTAAATTCAAGCTTTAATGTCTAAGTTTTTTATGCTATCATAATCTCTCTTGTGCAACTAAATTGGCTTAGGTATTGTTAGAATAAACAAAAAAACAATCGAACAATCCGGTATTTATTTCAAATAGTTTGTTTTTTTCCCATCAACACTTCGTCGTATATGTGCTGACAACGATGAATTATTAAAATACTAGTTGTTTTGCGCGGCGTTGCCCGTGTGGTCCCACAGGAACATTGTTTCTATCCAAAACTATCCAAGTTACGCTCTGTGTTTACCAAATTTTATGAAAATCGGTTCCCCAGTTTTTGCGTGAAGGAGTAATAAACAAACAAACAGACAAACTTTCGCAATTATAATATTAATAATCCATCGTTATGTGTAGATAATCCCTATAAAATCGAAAAATGTTATCTATATATTAACGTTATATAGAAAATGAAACAAAATAAATATAACATGAGCGTAGTAAAACTGTATAATACCTTATCGGCCCCAAATATTTCAAAACCATTTTTTGGAAATTAAAAATCCGAATTGCAAATTAAAAATTGAAATTGGGAATTAAAAATCCTTTTTTTGGAAGCTAGCTTTGCGAGGTGGTCGCATACAAATTTTCTGCCATTTGGTTTTTATTTGTACCCATACTTAATAAGGCATATACTTTAATTCGACAGACACAAGAATCGCTTGTCGGATCATCTTCGAAATTATATGTTACCACCTCGGCTGCTGATGCCACCAATCATAACCTACTTTTCAAAAAAAAAGATCACAACCTGATTTTTATTAGCCGAGTAATCGCAGAAAAATATGCAAAAAACATGTAACACTCAAATTAATAACCTCCTCATTCTTAAAGTCGGTAAAACATATTTTGGTGAATGTGTGCTAATGTGTTGATCCGAGTTTGTCCTGGCTCCTTCGCAGAATAGACATCTGCTTTCCTGACAGGCAGCCCGTAGAAGGCGAGCATAGGCTTACCGTCACTAATATTGTGACATCTGAGTAGGTGCTAGATTTTCTTGCGACTCGCCCGGATTGGTACCACCGCCTTACCTATTCCTGTCGCCATTGACGTGTTCCGGTTCGGAGGATAAGGTAGGCGGTAAACTCACTTTTTCTTGAAGGCTATCATCCCGGCCTCAGGTTGGCTACCATTTTGACTCTTTAGGAGGCGTGAATTTCTTACGATCCGTCTGCTTGTTTCCCTGCCAATATAAAAAAACCTCATATTCGTCAATCGTAACGAAAACAGGGTGTTCAGAACTTAGAAGTTTAACGTTTCTTTGGTATCATAGTTTGTTTGCTGGACCGTTTTCGACGCCACCTGCATTTTTGTTCGAAAGCTGATATGATCGAGATGGTTCTTAGCTACATTCCATACAGGTTCTGTCAGAAGTTAAAAATCATTTTTTATTTTATAATTATTACTGTCTTTTAGTTCCTCGTATTATTCGTAGTTAGTGAGATTTTTTAAAAATTTACCAAATCTTTAGTGTGTTTGAGATTTGTACTAACCTTACTTTTTTTCATTTTTATGTTTATACGTCTGCTTTAAAAATATTGTGTAATTTTTATTATTTTATTCACTTAAATATATTATTCGGATAAATTATTTTGATTTTATGTCATTCAAAACATAAGGATGTCAAACAATGTCAAATTGATGTCAAATATTATCTCCGTTGTCAAACTCAAAGACTACACTACTTTAGTCAAAGACTTTAGTCAAACTGTTATTTAAAGCGTTCAGAGGATGATGATTAATATGCCTGAAGCTATGATTAAAAACGAAAGAAACCTGCATGAAACTAAGTAGGTACATAACTTTTTAAAGCTTCATGTTAATGTATGAAACTCAGATGAGAAATGAAGATTGAACATTTGAAGATTAGATTAGATTCAATTTGTGTAACTTGTCCAGGGACATTTATTTATTATTAGATACAATAATAATTGAAATTCGTCACTGATTATACACTTAGTTTCAAAGAGTATATATAATAGTATACCTGTACAGGAACTAAGTTTTGAATTAGTTTCTGGCGCTTGATCAAGCCATCCTCATACCATTTAAAATCATAATGATCATTTAAAAATATAAAAACTAAACATTAAACACAATAGCGATTGATTCCTAATATCACTGATTATACACTTATTTTTTAATTAGTTTAAATAGTGATTGATTCCTAAAATCCCTGATTAACAACTAATTTTTAATTAGTTTTTACTTATTATCAAAAAATACAAATTTTATTTAGCAAGAGCTGTTTATTATTGATAGGAAAGAAAATCCATTTAAAAAACCTCTCATTTTTAGTCGAAGGTTAAAAGTAAGTAATAGACTTTTTTAAAGGAAACTAACTCACCCGTGATACGAATTATTCAAATGAAATATCATGGTTGTGCTCGTTGTTTCACGTAGAAAGTAATTTATCCACAATTATATTATAAATGCGAAAATATAGTCTTGTGTTTGCCAACCCTAATAACAAGCTGGACTTTAATCACCAATTATAAAGTAATTT
Organism: Calephelis nemesis; assembly: GCA_002245505.1. Lineage (NCBI taxonomy): Eukaryota > Metazoa > Arthropoda > Insecta > Lepidoptera > Riodinidae > Calephelis > Calephelis nemesis. The sequence goes on along the minus strand of NJDD01001098.1, from coordinate 15,624 downwards.
ATTGATTTTATCATTGCTACAGGTTCGTTATTTTTCATTTAAGCCTTTTACCCAACTTCAGAAGGATGGTTATGCTTTATGTATATTTGCTTAACTATACCACCTCGTTGGTCGATAGGCTAGAACGTACAACCTAACTACACCGAACAACCGCGAGGCTCGGCTTCGTTTCCCGACGATGGCAGGCATTTGTGTAATACACATTTAACATGTAATGTGATAACTTTGAGGTTAGATTCAATTGGTGTAACTTGTGCATGGATATTTATTTATTTACACTTACAAATTATGTCTTTCTAGTTTAATTAGTACAGTTTTACTAATAAACATGGACTAATGTAGGACTTTGTACAACTTGATATTGATGGTGATTCTGATGTTCACAAACTAAATTCATTTTACATACATGCTATCTTTTTCAAATGAAGCAAAAGCAAAAGAGATGGAACATTTTAAACTAGACGGTTTTCCGAGTGATAAACGTTAGTAGAAATGTCGTGAACAGTCGTGTTTTTTCTCCTTCTATTACTTTCGTTAAAATAAAGATAGCGATAACTTAAAATTAGTTTAGTGAGTGCACAACAAAATTAGCACCATTGTCGTCTGTACCTCATTGTAATCATACGAGTTGAAAGTTTGAGTTCGTTAATTGATCGTTAGATTTAAAGAGTCATTAAATAAACAAAATAAAATAAATAGGTTGAGCTCAAAAACTAAAACAACCTTTTTATAATAATAAAACCTTTAAGTTTATCTATACGTTTTTTTTATCATTTTCCAA
>NJDD01001098.1:0-14664 GCA_002245505.1 Calephelis nemesis | reverse complement strand
ATAAAACCTTTAAGTTTACCTATACGTTTTTTTATCATTTTCCAAATAATGAAAAAATAATTTGGAGAGTTTCAAATAGTGGTTTCTGTGGTCTAGCGGTTCAGTTGTCGGACTTGACTGCGGAGGTCCCGGGTTGCTCGGGATTGGATATGTGCCCGGTTGGCGATAGGCTTGCCACATTGGGGGACTTAGTGTCTTCGGCTAGTCTTGGGTGCCCTAGGTGTGCCTCTGCCTACCTCTTCGGCGTGAAGATACTTTTTAGTATAGACATGTTATGCAAAAAGAATCAAAAATCAATAAAAAAACAGACAGTACAAAACGTAATCTTACTGTCAGTATTTTATACAAATAAAAGAGTAAAGCGATATCAATTTTATAGCGGAACTATTAAGTTCTACATCTGGCAACATTATGAAAACATTTTGTTGTTGTCAGATATTTGTAACCATTAAACAAGACTTTTCATAGTGGGACTCCAGAAGTAATTTACGTTGTAGTGGTGGAATAGAATTTAGATTAAATAACAATACATATTACTAAAAAAATTAATATAGGAGTAAATTAAGATGAAAATGACTCTTCGTCTCAATTTACTCCTAGCAGGAATTTCCGTGGTAAGGTGTTATCATGTTAAAGATGGTGGCGTCCTCGTTTTACTGTTTTTTAATTAACTTTAAATCTGACAAAAAATATCTTGAAGAATGTAATCTGAGCTATAATAATATAAAAATGTTCTAAAATTATGTAGAGCTTAGGCTCAGTTCAGAATTGCCACCTAATCTTATATCACCCACAAAGTCTTACGTAGTAAGCTGTACATTGAATTTTGGCTCCCCTTGTAGGTACACGGTACATCTTCAATTCAGTAAAATCCGACATACATAAGCTGCTCAGAAGATTGCAAATAGGTCAAAATAATAATAATAAAAAAATTTAATTTAGAATAAAATCTTTTTCGTTAGAAACAGACTTTTTTAACATATAACTTAAATGTCACTTTTAGTAAACATGCTAAACTAGTAATTTGCAACAAAATAAAACTTTTTAAATCCTTTTGACAACCCTAATGTAGTAAATTAACAAAATAAGCGCACATCATTTATATAACAATTTGTAAACCATATCTGCTATTATATGTAAATCGGTCAAATTATATTTAAGCTTTAAATGGATATCTGATCACTTCATAAATATTGAGTCATTTAAATTTTTCAGCATGTTATCTTCAATTCTTATGAAAAAGACATTGATTTTAATATCTCTTATTGTAACTGAAATTTACATGAAAGATTTGGATACCAGAAAACAAACCGCTGATAATTATGTAAGTCAAACAAGTAGTATCTTCATTATTATTAAAAGCAAACCTGATTATAAATCACATTAACATTTTATTTTTACAAACCTTATTTGTTTTACAAGAAGTATGCACCTACGAGCAACGTTTAAAGATTACTCCCCGTTCATCCATTTATTTAAAATAATAATTATTATTGTCGCCTTTGTAGTCGCCGTTGTAGTTAGGTGTCAGACTTGACTAACGGGTTCAATCCCTAGGTCGGGCAATAAAAAAATAAAATGTGTATTTTAATTTTCTAATGAAAAAACAACATTGCCCGGGATTGGATATGTGCCCAGTTGGCGGTAGGCTTGCCACCTATCATATTGTAGGACTTAAGGATGTGAGGCCTCAAGCAAAAGTAAGTTTACCGGCTACCTTACTCTCGGAACAAAAACACGGCATGACGCTGTAGTGACAAGAATAAGTAATTCGGTTGCGGTGGAACCAATCCCTAAGCCTATGCTCGCCTTCTACGAGCTGCCTAGCAAGAACGCTGATGGTCTATTCTGCAATGGATCTCGGACCAACACGGGATAAAACACACGACGTGATTTTTTTTCAGGGCCCTTATGACATAGCCTCGTTAGACTGTCAATTGTGTCGAGGTCCAAAATCTATCAATCTGACTTATGCGACTGTTTCTATGGACAATACTAAAGATAATTACCAAGCTATATTTAATACAACTTTCTTCGATCGGACGACCATTGATGAGGTAACTTTGTTTTACTTTTGAGCATTATCATACATAATGTATAATAACACGGGCAACTTTTATTTTTTTCTTTTCGTTTTGTTTTTGTTATTTTTGATAAAAATTAGTAAACCAAATGTTATTGATTGACAACATCTGGCCGTCAGTAATTAGTGCTTCTTCAAAAGACACTAAAAAACTCGCAAAGTTGTAGAGAACGCAGTTTGGAACACCTAATTTATCCAAGCTTTTGTATAGGTTTGTAGTTTTGTGGCAATCGCTAAACGTGTAGATATAGCGTGATATCTCAAATCTCAATCATAAAGCTTAGTTCACATTGTAACACAATAGGTTGTTACAAAGTATATACAGGGTTTCCTGATTTTTTAAACATTAAAATAAATTAAAACATTTTATTTTTTAAACATTAAAATAAATTAAAACATTTTCAAGTAGATACTAAAATTAATTTTTTTCTGTCATTTTTCAATGCGACCAAATTATCTGTTCAATAAACAGCATCGCCAACGCGACGATTAGTGTTTCTGATTAAGTATTTTATATATAAAATAACGATTATAAGTAATAACCAAAATAAAAGTTGTAACAATTACATTTTCGATTCTCATACTTCAGAAACCGACAACGGAATGATGTTTCACGAAATAGCGGCTTAGTTCTGATTTTGACTTCTGAACGCCTGATTAGTAGTCACGATTTGATGACAATTCATCATCATCATCAATTTTAACTCTTCAAACTCAAAAAAATACTTTGAACTAAACTTGTTTATTTTTTTATAACAAAGAATTTGGAAATTAAAAGAAATTTCAGCTTACTGTACGCAAACGAGAAAACTTGTTGATGAATAAATAACTTGATTTCAGGTCAAAGTTGTCTATTATTCTATGGTAGGTAACAGCAAACAAGCTCTGTGGTCATACAATATGAAGAAGCCCTGCGATCGTGCCACAGTACAAAAAGCAATCGAGAAAGTTTTAGGTACTCGAAATTGTGTTGTTGAAAAGGTAAGTATTATTTATATGAACACAATCAATTAATAAGACCTATTAGTTTTTTAATGTGTGTGAAAAGCTAGATGCCGATATTTAGAGATGTGCCATGCAATACCTATAATAATAGAACATACAGAACATCCCTACCCCGCGTTGCAAAATTACAACATATATGTCTTCTAAATGTTTAACACATGCGACAAATTATCATAATTTTGTGTAACAACGATACTATTAAAATCGAGGCTATGTAAAATAATAAGGTTTTTTGTAAATTAAAAAAAACTGAAAACAGTTTTAATAAGCGCAACAATTTTAAAGAAAATTCGTACATGTAATAATAACACAGATGGCATTAATACTTTGTTACAAACTACAAATCTGAAAGTGACAAAACTGATGTAAATTAAGGAAAAAGATAAAGTAGATGGTTGGAGTAAGACAGCATTATATGGCATTATATGACATGCATATATTTTTTAATTCATTAGACTGTGTGCGATGACGATGGGTTTAAAAGCCGATTATTCCCCCCTTCTCATACGTAAGTTAAGCGTGCCGTAGGCGTGCCTAGGAAGCTGATCAAAATATTTTTATTTTGTGATATTTCGGCCCACGCAAAACCAGTAGGTACAGAATTAAGGTGGAAACATACTATTCAAACGCCACTTTACGCAACGAATCCCTGCTCGTCTTAGTACATCAATTCCGTATAATTATTATAGTTAGATGCAAATACTCAACACGCAAAGTGACAATACGCCCTCACACTCTAAACCATCTAGTCGGTCAAGATCGATTAGTAAACACGCCACGCGACGCGTCACGTGCGGTGTTTCTAAACAGCACCCGACACCACACGTACAGAAACAAATACTCGTATTATGTGGTGTCGCGTGTTGCCTAGAAACATACTGCGCGTGATGCATTTGAGTATTAATTTAATTTAATGCACTTCGCATCAGCTGACTACGAAAGATGACTCCACAATTGTTGATACTTTAGAATTTTAAATTATATATTTGTTTTTTTATCATACCAAATTTATTAAAAACTCGTTTTTTCCGTATTCACGTTGTCATGTGCACCACCCAATGATAAAACTACACTGTTCATGATATAACACAACATAAAAACCTTGAATTAACTGTTTAAAACTATAAAGTAAACGTGTATCCAATCTGTACTTTCCGTCTGTCGCATTTTTCAATTTCACCCTGTATATAACTTTTTACTATCAACATTTAAATGCAGTCATTTAGAGGTGAAAGTTTAAGTTGATCTTGACGTGTCAAAGCACTTACCAAACGCGGAGTGTTTAATAACTGTGTAATACTTTCCTATAACCAATACGCTCCTACGCTCGCTTCTACTTGACCGATTACAATGAAATATAAATAAAATTATGAGTGCAATCTTTAATTTTATTATGCTTAATGAAATTTTACCGAATTGACTTATACTGTTGAGACTATTAAAGTCTTGTTATGCGGTTCATACACAGACAATCTGAAAAACAGAAGATACAATTTTTATTTACTTGGCATGTCTAAAATATAGAGATGTTTCTCTCATTATTTGAAATATCTATAGATTTAATTTATATTTTGTTTCAGGGAAATTACTTAGCGCCAAACAGTTTCAAAGAAAACTTACAGTCATTCCTCGGAACCTCTTTTTTCTATGGAACTTATGTTATAAAAGTAAATGCATTGTCTAAGAAAGGAAATATATTGTGTCTTTTGGTTAAGATTTCCTTAGAAAGGAAAAGTATATCAAAACTGTAACTTATAATGTTGTAATACTTGAAGAAAAAATACACGAAGCTCTTCACCTTACTCCGAGAACATAAAACAAATATGTAACTAAAAACCACAGAATAAGACAAGCTACAAACTTTAATAAAAGTAAAAACATACTGCTGAGGCGGATATCACACTGCACCGCACAACACCACAAATTTTGCTTTGATGCAAAGTTTAACTTTATAAAAATGATTTTTATAAAAAAAATATTGTGTGTGTACTTATGTACACGTGTTAGAGGTTATACTTCTTCGGCGTAATAAGATAAAAATCTTTTCAAAAATTTTATCTTTTGCCTTATTTTACATTTGTAGACAAAATGACACTAACCATAGAAAAAAGGTATTTAATACATTAAAAGTTTTATTATAATGTATTATTTAGTTAAATAAAGTTTATTAATATTTAATAAAAACTAAAATGTTATCTATAGCTAATTTCATCATGTCGGTTTTTCGTGACGGTGTGCGCGCGCATCGTAAAAATTTACCCTCATCATTTTTTCCTAACGCGCCAAAAGAAGTATAACTTCAAAACCATAAAATAAGACAAGCTACAAACTTTGATAAAAGTAAAAGCATACTGCTGAGGCGGATATCACACTGCACCGCACACCACCACAAATTTTGCTTTGATGCAAAGTTTAACTTTATAAAAATGACTTTTATAAAAAAAAACCGCATCACTGCAAACCGAAGCGCCGTACTGCGGCAGTGTGATATCCGTTTAAACACGATGCAGAGTGATGTCGACACCTGATACGAACAGCGAACATATGCACTTTACGTGATGCTGCAACAAGCTTCACTCATCCTTTGTTCGACATTAAAAAACACACGTTGTCATTCAAAAAAATAGTATGAAGAATGACGATAGGTGGCGTAGAAAACCAGTACTTGCCAAACGTCGGTTGACGTGAAGGCTTCTCCTGGATACATGCCGATCTCGATCGACTGGATGCTACCATGACATGATAAGACGTGTTTTCCATTTGCAACTTACCATAATAAGTAGTTATGAGGGAATGATTAGCTGACACGTGAGATAGCGGGTCATTGCATTGCCTGTTAGTTATATACATCCACCTTAATGCTTGCGTTACTCTACTTGAAATATCGATTCATTGTATTTGAGCCACTTCTCATATTCCGCAGAACAATAGTTTATAATTTATATATTGTTTTGTCCATTTTGCATTGCCTTTTTATTTCTTCCTCATTTCATGTGATATAAAATTAAAACACTAACAAACACAAATTAAACACAGATAGGACAAACTAATAAGACTCCTCTTTTTTCAGAAGGGCTTAGAAAATGTTTCAATACACAGAACTGTGTAGCTATAGAGTGTAACTACTAACGTAACCGTCACGAAAATATGAATAATTTAAAAAATTACCACAGTTGTTAAAATCTCGGTAGCACAAATAGTTGGAGCTTTCGGCGAGAGCAGTTTCAAGACCTGCTTGAAGTAAATTTATTCCTTTCATTAAAATAATATGTGAAAATATATCCCAAACATTCGGCATGCTCTAAACTTAAATTGTCATAAGAGAATCAAAAGTTATGGTTATTACAAAATGTGAATTTTTATCTGCAATCTTCGTGTGCGTGTGCGTGTGCATCTAACTGAACTCGTCCTAAATGACTGGAGCGATTTTGATGATTTTTTGGGTGTGTTCGAGGGGTTTTGATAATGGTTTAAATTAATAATTTGGTCCACTGGTATATTATATAATTTATTTAACTTGGTAATTTTAATTATTTTTTTATTTGTAAGTCGTCGTTGAGATTGGTTGACATTTTACATTGGATCCGGCAGACTTTGCCACTATCGCAGCATCAAATATTATGTAGTAGCTGTTAATATCAAGCGATACGAAATTCGCCGGCTCGGCTAGTGGTCAAATATTGTGTGTTGTGTTTGTGAGTGTAGCTGTAGATGTTTTTACGAAATTGGAAGGCAAACAAGCGTAAAAATTTCTTGATGGTAAAAAATTTACGCCGCTTAGAGACACCAAAGGTGTTAATGATGCGTTGCCAACCTGAGGCCAGGATATTGAGCCCCGAGAAGAAGTTAGTTTATCGCATACTTTATTCTCTAAACTGGAACACGTCACTAGCCAGCACTGACGTTATGGCGGCAGGAATACGTAAACTCTGGCATCTAGTCAGTTGTCGCTGTATTAGCGATGTAACCCTATGCTCGCCTTTTACGAGCTGCTTGGCTGAAAGGCAGAAGATGTTCTATTTTTCAAAGATTTTTATTTTTATGGTAGCAATAGCTCTTTAAATTCGTGTGGCTCGAGTATAAATAGATTTGGAGATCGTTGGTGTACAGATGGAATAACGTGTTTAGGTACGGAGTAATGGAATTTATTAAAGAAGAGAAGAGAAGAGGTAACAAGACACCACCCTGAGGTACACCGTTTGAGATATTTGACCAAGAATGTCTTCTTCCCTTGCTTGAACAAATTGTAGTCGACGCCTGTAGGTACGAAATAAGCTAATAATAGCTGGGAATGAGTTAAATGTTTCTTAGATTGCCAAAAGCACATCGTGATCAACCGAGTTAAAGGCATTACTAAAGTCTATCAAAGCTAAAATCGTTACCATCTTTCGGTCCAAAGCAAAATGAATGTCTTTTGTGATCTTAGTTAGAGTAGTGGCAGTGCTATGACCAGGGCAACATCCAAACTGGAACTCATTTAATAATTTATGATAGTTGAGACAGAAGCAAATCTGCTGCTTTGCTAACCGCTCTAAAGCCGAAGCATAGAAATAGGACGATAGTCAGTAACTAAAACAGGAATCGTTTTTTGGGAAGACGAATAAACTTGGCGTCCTTCCAGGACTTGGGAAAAATCCCAGTTATTATTGACTAGTCAAGAATTTGAGTAAGGATAGTACAAACAATCTCAAGAATAGGAACTTTAAGATTTTGACCAATTTCATCACAACCGATTGCATTACAAGAGATGGACAAGATGTTTTTTAACATTATCTTCAGAAAAAAAGATTAAATGAGAAGTGTTCAAAACTAGATCGCGGGAGGAGAGAGATGTATTCTAATGCATGTGACTTGGTATCGGACTTAAATGTAGTGGATGGAGATGAAAAGAAAATATTTAAATCATTTATACAAATATTAACATTATAATAAGGGAATAGTATTTACTATTTACCAATGCCGACACCTAATGTTTTCAAGAACTACCAGTCTTAAGCCGCATCTCCATTTACGACAGATTTATATTACAATAAGAAAAAATGTTTAATTTTGTTTATAAATAATGTCTTTATTTATACAAAACAAACAACATATTTCTTTAAAATGTAGTGTGCAATAAATTTGGCCGTGCCATGTAATAAAGAATTATCTCAGTCTGATGTTTAAGGTTCCATAACAAAACGTTCAAAACACTGCCACAGATATACGTACATATTTTTCTGTTAGAGGTTAATAAAACCCCTTATTTAGCGTCGGGGGTTGAAACAACGCTTCACAGCAGTTTGGGCGCTACAATGCCATAGGCAAACATACATACACGCACAAACAAGTCAAACTTACAACACCTCTCTTCTATGATGTACATACTTTAGAAGAACTGCAAAGATTACAAAACATCCATGATACAATAACTTTAAAACTATGATTCATCAGCCATCTCACATTAAATTCATCAGGTCTTCATCAATAAGTCATCGTCATCAGAAAATATGAATAGATTTAGCAAAAAGGAATCGAATGAGCCCAAACTCGATGGTTTTCCCAGTAGGCATTCCAGGGTCACGTCTCCTATCTTGGAGCTCCATCATCGGACCAGCTCAGTTATGCTCGCATTCAGAAGGTTTTAACTATGAGGTCTCACATGAGTTTAAATTTGATACAATTTATTTACAAACACTTGTACTTTCCACAATGTATTTTTGTTTTTTATTTTTATGGTTTAGCCAACCGGTTTCGCTATACAATCATCAAGGCTATATAACAACTGAAATTTTGTTAAAAATAATACCGCCCAGTAGTCATCCTCCAAAATGACGGTTTTATATAAAAAATACTGAGTGATGACATTAGTAAACAAATTTGAATTGACTGGGTTGACAACGTTGGATTTTTCCCCCATCAATGGGAAAATTTTCCCTCAACTAAGGACTACTAATAATATTATCTATTAAACTAAGTTCTATTTGAATAGATACCAGAATAAATTTATAAAACACCCAGATGCAAAATACAGACATCTAAATGTTCATCATACAAATTCCTACCCCCGTCTTGAATTGAACCATATCCTCGCGGTTGGTGGGTGTAATTAGACGTACATAGACACATATATGCTTGCAAACGAGTTAATGACCTTCAAATCTTTAATGAAATAAATATCTCAATCATGTCGATTTTCAAGTTTGTGTTTTAGATGAACTGCAAAAATTGCAAAACAGAATACAGCAACTTTTAAACTTTGATCCATTAGCCAGCTCTCAGTTAAAGCAACAGGTCCTCGCCATCAGAAAATATTAATATGCTTAGAAGTTAAATAAATACTCATATTGCGACTAACATCCATTACGAGACGTACGAAAAAGGTGCGAATGAGTTGGTGACCTTGAATACCTAGACATCTTTATAATCTATAGCTAAGAACCACCTCGATTACGTCATCTTTCAAACAAAGAAAAACGCATTAAATCCTGTCCATCGGCTGAAGAGCTACGATGCCACAGACGGTCGGGTCGGACCTTTTGTGTCACCACGGACGTTTTGTGTCGAGGGTTAAAAAATAAAAGGAATATACAGGAAAACATTTAAAGGACCAGTATGAACTGTAAATTTTCTTTGACGCTAAATACATTACATACATTACGCATAGTTATAACGTAAACAGCAGCATTCCACTGATTGATTGCCGCCAAACGCTTGCGCAGGCTGGTAACGTCCGTCGTGACTCGTACTAGGTACGACATAACGTTACAAGTGCAATATTTTGGCAGATTTTAAGTGACGTCCATTGGACTGCAATTCTGGCCCGAGAAAGTATCGCAGAGCGGGTTAGTGCGTTCCATGGAGGTGACGCGTACCGATCCGCCCTCATCGGTACGAAAGATGTCCGACAGAACATTGTGGGAGGCTCATGGTGGTTTCAGGTCTGGAAGAGAATGTACAGATTAAGTGTTTTTGCTTCGGAACATTATTGAAAAGCATCTAGCATCTGGGTCAGAAGGCTTTCTGCGGTTTTTTGGACCCGAAAAAGCGTTTGATAGGGTTGTACTTAATGAACTTTGGGATAATTTACCAGATTATGGGATGCAGTTAAGTGCTGTTACGTGGGGTTCAGTTATTGTATTTGGATTGTAAAGGATGTGTCGAGTGGATGGCAATATATCGTGTTGCCTGGTTTCATGTTAACATTGGCATCAAGCAAGGTTGTGTATTGTCAGCACGCTTATTTATCTGCTATTTGGATAAATCTCTTCAAAAGTGAAGATCATTAAATGTGGGAATGCGTATGGGCGACCAAGCGGTGGACTGACTGCTTTATGCAGATGATGCTGTACTTTTGAACTCTACACCATCTGAGCTGCAAACACTGTTCACAGTTATGAAAGGAGATTGTACAGAAAGGAGCTTACATTTGAATGCCATGAAATGCAAAATAATGGTGTTTGAAAGAAACATAGCCAGAACGGATGTAAGAGTTCAAGTTGATGATGTAGTATTGGAGCAAGTGAATGATGGAGAGTGTGTGCAGGGGATAGTGTGAATAGAGTGCTGGGTAAGCTATTTCAAAGCGAGATTTTGAGTCAAAAATTCTAGACTCGTTATCGCATAATTATGAGCTTATCCCAACGTTATTGTATGGAAGCGAGAGTTCGGTATGTCAGAAAAAGCATAAAAGCAGGATAAATGCGGTCGAAATGAGAGCGCTACGGAAAACCTGTGATGTAACGCTCGCTGACCGCTTTCATCACAGTGAAATCCAAGAAAGAGTGGGATTGAAAGAAAATGTTGAGGTTAAAATACGAAAGGGCATGCTCCTCTGGTTCGGTCATGTGGAAAGAATGACAGATGAAAGATTGACAAAGCAGATATACAATGCGAATGTGGATGGATGTAGATACCCGGGGAGACCAAAGTTGACATTTCATGATCAGATCACTCGGACATTATCTGAGGGTGGTGTCAAGAGTCTCCGAAACCGGCATGTTTGTTTGAAAAGGTTAATGAATGTGACAGAAGCCAGACAGATGTGTCAGGATCGTGAGGTCTGGCACTCGATACTTTCTGCCTAGCCGGTAAGGGACTTGGCTTAAAGTTATGAATGTGTAAAAATATATGTGTATTTCATACAAATGCTGATTAAATCACTCTTGCTACTTTTAATACTTCATACCTCCTATCTATGCTTGCGGCAAAGGACCCCTTGAAAGAAGAGTAGGACTAGCAGTTTATTTTATTAAGTACTAGCCGACCTGCCAAACTAGTAGTAGTAGCTGCCGAAGTAGCTAGTGACACTTTGTATCGAGAAAACAAAGTATTGTTTTTCCTATTTTCCCTCATCCTAAGAACCTTCAATTACAATAACTAACACAAAAAAAATAGCAAAGTTGGTCCATCAGTTCAAATAGGGATTCATTTTTAACCGACTTCAAAAAAGGAGGAGGTTCTCAATTCGTCACGATATTTTTTTTATGTATGTTCAGCGATCATTTCTAAACGACTGGACTAATTTGCAAATCGAGGGCATTTCTGAAAAAATGTATGGAAGCACAAAATTTTTGTTGACTTTTTATCAATTGAGAGGGATTTTACGTATAAAAATCGTAATTTTATGATGATGAGCTGATGATGGAGAGCATCCCTACTGAAGGACATTTTCAGCGATTACTCTAAAACGGCTGGTTTGATTTGGACAGTCCTTTTTTTGTTTGGAAAAGTGTACCTTACTGGTAGTCTCATGGTAAGGAAGTCAGGATCTGATGATGGCATCCTGGTGAAATCGAGGGCATTCCTGGAAAAATGTATGGAATCAAACACGTAGATGGATTTCTTGATGGGAAGAAATTCATTCCACCTAGAGACACCAATGGTGTTGATTTCCCAACCTGACCCCGGGATGGTCCCCCTCCCCCTGGACTTCAAAAAAGGAGGAGGTTTGCAATTCGTCACGATATTTTTTTTTATGTATGTTCAGCGATCATTTCTAAACGGCTGGACTAATTTGCAAATCGAGGGCATTTCTGAAAAAATGTATGGAAGCACAAAATTTTTATTGACTTTATATCAATTGAGAGGGATTTTACGTATAAAAATCGTAATTTTATGATGATGAGCTGATGATGGAGAGCATCCCTACTGAAGGACATTTTCAGCGATTACTCTAAAACGGCTGGTTTGATTTGGACAGTCCTTTTTTTGTTTGGAAAAGTGTACCTCACTGGTAGTCTCCTGGTAAGGAAGTCAGGATCTGATGATGGCATCCTGGTGAAATCGAGGGCATTCCTGGAAAAATGTATGGAATCAAACACGTAGATGGATTTCTTGATGGGAAGAAATTCATTCCACCTAGAGACACCAATGGTGGTAATTGGTGTTAATTTCCCAACCTGACCCCGCGATGGTAGGCCTCGTGCAAAAGTAAGTTTAGGTAGCCACCTTACCATTCGAACCGGAACACGTCAATGGCAAGCACTGACGCTATGACGGTGGTGTTACAAATCTATGCGAAATACTGCAAAAGCTACTACCTAGTCAGAGGTCACGGAGCTACTGAAGCCTATGCTCGCTATTTGCAAGATGCATGGCAGTAAGTCAGATGGTTTATTCTGCAAAGAAGCGCGGACCAACACTGGAGAAACTACCNNNNCGCCATAACATAGGTACATATGATAAGGTAGATACCTATACGTCTATCTTATCTATATGTATATTTAATAGAAAATCGTGTCAGTTACACCTATCATAACTCCAGAAAAGCTGAACCGATTTGGCTGAAAATTGATGAGGAGAAGAGAAGAAATAAATACCTTAAAATCACGAGAAGGACATAGAACTTTTTATACCATTTGTTTGCGCGGAAACTAAGAAAAAGCCTTTTATTATTCCCATACAAACTGAATGGGTGGAGGAAAGTTCACAGAAACAGCTAGTTATATATTAAGATATATTTAAGTATATCTATATGTTTAGATATCAATCGCCTCTGTTGTCTAGCGGTCCAGGCGTTCGACTTGACATCATGTGGTAACGGTTCGATTCCCGGGTAGAGCAACAAAAAAAATGTGTTTTTTTCCAATTTTCTGATAAAAAAAAATTTTGCTCGGGATTGGATATGTGCCCGGTTGGCGATGGGCGATAGATTTATCACATTGTGGGACTTAGTGTCTTCGGCTGGTCGTGGGTGCCCTGATTGTGTCCCCGCCTAACTTTTCGGAGATATGGGCGCGAAGATACTTTACATATATATATTTTGTGTTCGTAAGTTTGTCACTGAACTCCTCCTACACGACTGGAGCGATTTTGATGAATTTTTTTGTGTGAGTTTAATAGGATTCGATTCGAGAATTCGAATGGTTTAGATTTACAATTTGGTCCACTGGAAAATGTTTTTTTAATTATTTTTTTTTATTTGTAAGTAGTCGTTAATTTTGATTTTGACAGACTACGCTACTATCGGAGCATCAAATACTATGTAGTACCTAGCTGTTAATGTCAAGCGATACGAAGTTTGCTGGATCGGCTAGTACTATATAAAATTCTCGTGTTACAATATTCGTTCCCGTAGTCCTCCGAAACAGCTTGTGTTTTGCCAACCCTATTAACAAGCTGAAATTTAAAATAATAATAAATCTTTATTTCACGTAAACCTACAAGAGGCACCTGTGACGCGTCTATACTCGTTACAATAATAAATCTACCACCGGATCGGAACGCGGCCGCACACTGGAAGATCCGGCAAGAAACTCAGCGGGCTTGTATTTTTTTAAATATTCAGCAATGGTATAATAGCCCTTTTCATTTAATTTACATTTAACACATTTCTTTAATTTATTAATTGGAAGTTCTTTCATATAATTGGGAAGTTTATTGTAGAATTGTATACATTGGCGTACGAAAGAATGGCTTACTCTGTGGAGACGAGACACATGCACAGCAAGATTATTTCTATTCCTTGTATTGACACAATGTATATCACAATTTCTTTTAAATGGACATGCATTTCTGTGAACATACGAGTACATTAAGTTTTCAAAGATATATTGGGATGCTACAGTTAGAATTTTGATTTCTTTGAATTTTTCTCTCAAGGAAACACTTGGGCCTAGGTTATAAATTGTCCTTATGGCTCTCTTTTGTGAAATAAATGTAGTATTATTTACTTTGGCAGAGTTCCCCCAGAGAAGAATTCCATACGACATGATGCTGTGAAAATAACTATAATAAACCATCCTAGCGATTTCAACATCATTCATTCAACTGTCTCATTTTTTTATCAGCATAACCATATTGCAAGTTTATCAATGTGCGGGCCCCATTGTAGTTATTCCTAAAAACGTAGTAGAATCTACCAGGTCCAACTTGTTCCCATTAAGTTGTACGTTGGTATCTACTTGCCTCACATTTGGCATTGAAAATTTAATACAATTAGTTTTTTTTTCATTCAAAAATTATTACCAATTATATAGCAGTTTATTGATTTTATAATTACTAGAGGTTCGGTATTTTTGATTAAAGCCTTTGACCTAACTGCAAAATGGTTTGACTCGAAAAGATTTAATTGATTGTAAAATAGAAGAGTTATG
>NJDD01001097.1:157325-175615 GCA_002245505.1 Calephelis nemesis | reverse complement strand
GAGCAATAGAATTAATTCCTCCTTGTACTGCAATGTTTTTATGCAGAAATTGGGCCAATTTAACACGTTGATGCGAACAGCATCTACACATGTCAAATCATATTAGATGTGATGGAGCACAGCGTATTATTACGGTCAGCTAATAAGCGTCGTATGGAGCACAAGGTGGTATAACGGCGCCTGATTCTATTACACTCTATTAATTATTTGCACTCTATTATTAATCTCTAAAGACTTAATTTGTACGGAAGACATGGCAGCATGGCTTAAAAGTAGCCTTAGCCGGCCTCAGAAAGGTGCAAATTAAGTAATAATAAAGAAAAAAAGTGTCATACATGTGTCTGTCAGGATTAGTGACCAATGGCGCTACGACCAACGTTTCGTTATACGTGGATTTTCGGGCGTGGAATACAGCCATTAGTCACTATGTACAGTCATGTCAGGTCAGGATCTTGAGTAAAGCGGTGGCTTCGTTACTCAAGCTCATCTAGTGAGATTTGACGGCAACGAGGAAATAGAGGATACACTAATTTCTTTGATTATTTCATTTGTGCACTTTTACTGAACCAAATTGATCTAATTCCCACCTAAATTAACCAATTCCACTCAATGTAAACACGAAATTCAATAATAATGAAAAAATTACGACCAACTTCATTCACGATAGCGCCTAAAAAACGACTGTGTAATCAGTCGTACTAGTTCATTTTTATTTATACGATCTTACCGACTATGATAACAATGAAATTTTCACATATATTAATGCATATTTTGAAATGTTAATTATTCTGCCACATTAATGGAAAATTAACAAAATTATTTCTTAAAATTATTAACAAAAGACGTTTTTTTTCTAAGGTTCTGTGTATGAGCCCTCAGAAAAAAGTTGGTAGCAATTCCACAAGAACTTGTCTGTGACCTCTCGAAGCAGGACACATTGGAATATATGACAAAACGTAGAAAGGCTATGTCAATTTCGACTTTGTTGTGTGACCAATAAACATCGTCGTTTGAGTTGACACTGAGTTGAAACAAAAAAATAGGATTTTCGACACTACCTTCCAGCACAGAAGCTGACAATTACGAGCATTCCCGTTATAGAAATGGATAAGGCGGTGGTACAAATCCGAACGAGCTACTCTACTACCTAGCATTAACAGATAGCAATAGAAGAATAATCTAGCATCCAATTTTCTATATCATTCAACTAGGAGGCGGTGGGGTCGTAACATCCCTACGCCGGAAATCACGTTTAATAAACAGAGTACACTTAGCAATTTTAGAAGCAATAGAGAAAATTTATATTTCTCGGAGTGGTTTGGCACGCCTTATCTTTTATAGCGCCAAAACAATATTCATAAAACGTCGACGGGAAGATTTTATTACGAAACACCTCCAGTGGAGAGAATCGACCAGAGTTCAGATGCTAACAACCTTTGGGTACAAGTTTTAAGTCCTAAGGTTTGTCTACTAGAATTTTATTATTTTCTACATAATTTAATCTTTGTTTACGATGAAAGTTTATTTAAATAATTTTTTTAAATTAAAAAAGAAGGAAAAATCATAGATTTCAGTAATATATGATAAAAGTGAAATTGTAAGCATTGATGATTTTTAATAATTATTCGTAATTAAATAATGATCTGTGGTATATCGGTCCGGTGTTGGACTTGGCTCTACGAAAATTTGTTTCTATTTTTTTCTGGAAAAAAACAACATTGCCTGGCATTGGATGTATGCTCGGTTAGCGAAAGTCTTGCTATGTATCACATAGTGGGACGTATTGGCTTCGACTAGTTACGGATACCCTAATTGTGATCCCCCTACCCCTTCGGGTATATGTGCGTTAATATGCCTTTTTCCGTAATAAATTAGTATCTGTGGACAAGACACATAAGTTGACCTGTCCCAGATCCACAGTATTATAATAATTTTCTCGTGTACTAATGTACAGAAAACTCACTCTAACAAAATTCAAGATATTTTATAAAATAATATCTTGTGCTAATCGTAGCTATATGCATCGTCTATCATATGAATGTAGTGTTGTGTCGATATAAACGTTTGTGGACTTGGATTCAGTTCTGGGTAATACTATGTTAATAACCTTCCCATGCAGCTTTGTCTACATACTTATGGATATTTTTTTTATAAATTGCTATCTATATGTTATCCTGTTGTATAAACTATACTTCTAAAAGTTTTATCTCATTCAATCAAAAGTTTGTGCGTAAAAGACATATCCATCCATTCCCACTAACTTTTTTATTTGTAATGTTGGTGGGATTATTTTTGTTTCAGTCTAGTTTTAAGGTATTGAATAGAAAAACAAACAGACATATTTCCTGATACCAACCAATATACGAGGAAAGCTAGTAGCATGGTGGTCGATGTGCAAGTATCTTCTGGCAAATGTCTACCCGCATTTACCTCTTCCTAAAGGTGTTAAATGATGTTAGTCATAATTATAATATGTATATATATATACACGATACACGGTATGGTATTAGCTACACGGGTGTTCAATGTTTTTTTTTTCGGACAAAATAAATTTTATCCAAAAAGTAAAACATTTTTAAATGACTTATAAAATAAAAAAACGGAGTAAAAGGACATTTAATTTTAGGGAGTAAAAGGGCTTTTTATAATTACATTTTTATAATAATAAACATTACTTTGGAAACGTGTGTATGTTTTTTGGGTTTTTGGAAGAAACTCATAGTTTATGTTCAAGTTTATATAATGTATTATGTAGGGCTTACGTACAAGATCCTACACTATTTTTTACAGTATTTATTACCATACTTGCCTTCTATCCATACTTGACTATGCAGATACTTGTTATACTGACTTAACCAATGAGCAATTTAACAAACTTGAGCGTCTTCAAAATCTTTGCGTTAGGTTTATATTTGGCCTTCGTAAATATGATCATATCTCTGAGTACCGGTTAAGACTCAAGTGGCTGACAATCCGCCTTCGTCGGAATCTACATATTCTTTGTCTCCTGTACTCTATTTTATTTGATTCCCGTACGCCTGTGTACTTAAAAGAAAGATTCCAATTTTTGAGAAATGATTTCAAGGAACTAAGATCGACGGATAATCTCTCTTTGCGCGTGCCAACCCAAAACTATAATTATTACCACCTTTCTTTTACGTGTCAGGCTATTCGTCTTTGGAACTCATTGCCAATACAGATTAAAAAGGCTGAATCCATAAGGTCTTTTAAAAAATTATTAAAAAATATTATTTAAATACGCAGAATACAACTTAGAGTAATATCCTTATGATATATGTATTTTTGTAATTCTGTGCTTATTATTATTTGTATGTATACTTAATGTACCTTTTATGAAGCCCTACCTTAGTTTTTAAATAACTTAAATTGTCTCCTTCACCCTAAGGTTGTCTGGCAGAGATCGCTCTGAAGCGATAAGACCGCCTTTATGCACCTAAGTCAAATATTATTATAAGTGAAAAAGTGTGTATTTTTTTTGTAAATCTTGGTGCATAATAAAGTGTATTCATTCATTCATTCATTCATACTCTTAACGTAACTATCAATTAAAAATAGGTACACCGCATTAAATTTATTCTAGTATCTATTTAAGTATTTTTTATGTATTAATATCGTTGACTAACACCCATAACACTAGCATATAATTTGCTTACTTTGGGGTTAGATTCAATTTGTGTAATTTGTCCAGGGATATTTATTTATTTATTATTTACACAGGTATACAAATTATCAACTATATCATCAGTATTAATTATCAATATTCTTATTATTAACAATCCAAAAAAAATCCAAAATTATTCAATAAAGGCGTAACCGATCCGAAAAAGAAATAAAACTACCTATAATTTGTAGTTGTAATAAAAGTAGTCATCTACAAAACACAGTTGTTAACTCCTGATATTGATCGTGGACCCAGAGGAAGATCTAAGCACGCTTCGTACTTAACGATTAAGTCTAAATTGGCCTAAAATTTATTGCAGACTACGTTAGCGGTAAATCTCCAAAATACTGGACACTTTGTTATCAGAGAAACGGTATTAAGTGTCCTTTATATACCTACCATAAATTGTATAATAGCGCTATATTGGTACTTTGCTGTTTCCTCGTATTGGTGGTAGACACTGTTGAAGAAAATTTTAAATAGTACCACTGCTTTCCTATCAAGCTGGTAGATACGAAAGATGTAGTATTGTTTATTTACTTATACATAAATACTATTACTTAAAATTACTTCTGTCTCGTTAATAATACAAAAACTAACTTAAGGTTTATTAACTAACTAATATTAACATAGCTTTACTTTTACTTTAGTCTACATTATTTAATAAGACAGCTAGAGTTTACTGTCGTATGAAGCTTTCATCCTCTTGCTCGTAACCACACTTTTACCTTATATATTATTATTTTTTAATTAATTTTCGCGCATATCCCCAAAGAGCTACAAAATCTGGAAACCCACAATTAGCCGAAAGAGAACTTTCGGCTTTGAATGACTAAATTGTTGCTAATCTCGCGATTTTTTGCAAATTCACCGAGCTTTAAAGAGAACTTATAAAAAAACTAGCTGCCCCAGCAAACTTCGTCCCGCCAACATTCGGATAAAAACTATCCTATCGTATAAGATAGACCAAACTCCTGATATATGTCAAATTTTATCGAAATCGATTCAGTAGTTTTGGAATTTATTGGTAACATACATCGGGACACAAGATTTTTATATCTGTAAGATGTTATCAAAAAAAATATCATACAAATTCATTTGAACTATTTAATTTATAAAAGTATAGCATAATATTTCATTTTTGTGTTTTATAACATGCAACAAAAATTAGAACAGGTTTGTGTATCTTAACCCTAAAATGATGCTGGGGATCTCCGTGAGAAATGTTCGTAGAAGGGTTTCTCTGACCTCAGGTCATTAGACGTTAAGACGTGTTTCACTGGCGACTAGTATTTATTGTTACAATAGGGATCTTTACATTTTTACTGGAATTAGAAAGAAGGATTTTTCTGTACATTTTGTTGAAATTTCTTTACCGTCTGCCGCCGAATTGACTCTTTTCCGTTCCGTTTGGGAGAGTAGGGTAGCCGGTAGACTTGCACAATAAGGCGAACAGCCCAGCCGCAACACAGCGATGTACTTGTAACATTTGTTGTATTTATACGGTTGTCTCTTACCATTAGGAGAGCCGAGTGCTTGTTTACTGTTCCCTAATTTAAAAAAAATGTACGTTTCTAAAATCTCTTTGCAACCAATATTTATTTTGGTATGTTACCACATTTGTGAAAATTGTAGCTAGTTTTGAAACTAGTTAAGCAAATTCCAAAAATTGCAATTTCGGTCATAAGAGGGAGTAATAAAATATTTAAAGGTAATAAAGTAATAAAATGTATATTCTGAGGATATCAGATTCCGGAAATATTTAATATTTCTTAACACTATTTACTCAACAAAAGAAAGAAAATTATATTGTTATGCATGAAATAACCCTATACATACATACTTTCACTCAAATTTCATTACGTGGTAGGCAGAGTGTATGGAGTGCTAAACGTCAGTATCCTTGCAAAATTGCCCAACTTCCTCTACATTTCTTTTAATACAAAACACACCGATTTCGAAGACTTTTGGTACCAGTTTTGAGTAAAACGCAAGCGGTTTAACCGTGAAATGTCTATCCTGCTACAATTTAAAAATGCCGTTTACAAAATTGAAAAAAAAACCTTTTTAATTTAAAAAAAAAGTGCAACCAAGCAACAATAGTTATTAGTAACATGTTCATAGTTTAAAATGTTGTTTTAATTTCAATATTTTATAAAATCAAGGAGACCCAAAAAAGGTCATGAGAAATGACATTAGTATCCACTGACCATTATAGTGCGGGTCGTAAGGTCAATATGACTGACGGATTGCACGTTAGGGTTCATAGTGCATCGCATTGACCGTAAAAGGGTTAGTATTTTGTTATTCCTCCCTTTTTATAGTAACAAACTTTCACACGCAACTGCTGTTGGCGCGGAAATAAACTTTCGTTTTTAGCCGACTTCAAGTACAAATTAGACTCATATTTATATTTGATTTGCCGACTAAGAATTTTTATTTTCCTTAAAGTAGTCTTGTTAAAGAAAGTATAAAAGCTCTTAAAAAGTAAAATATCGTATATCGTAAAATAAATACTCGTAACATAACAAATGAAAGCGGCCAAGTGCGAGTCAGACTCGCCTTTGAAGGGTTCCGTTACAGCAAGTAACATTGAAATATATTTTATTCACGTGCCATTCAGTATCAGTTCCATTGAGAGAAGATCCG
This sequence comes from Calephelis nemesis, assembly GCA_002245505.1. Lineage (NCBI taxonomy): Eukaryota > Metazoa > Arthropoda > Insecta > Lepidoptera > Riodinidae > Calephelis > Calephelis nemesis. The sequence continues at coordinate 169,284 of NJDD01001097.1, read as the reverse complement.
GCATAAGAAACTCAGCGAGATGTCTTTTTTTTACAAAACTATATTACATATTATATTATTGGCAGATATTGGTATGAGGAGCAAATTAATCCCAAGCATTTCTGACTTTTTAATATTCTGGAATCTTAGGACCCTTACCACACAATTTAAATTTAATACATTTTTTGATTTATAAAATGGTAAGTTTTTACAATAACATAAAAGTTCTTTCAATGTTATATAAAGTGGTTACGATTTATGATTTATGACGTATTTTATGCGGTGGGTTGATGGTAAGATGGAAGTGACAATCACACTATGCCAGGAAGAAGACAAAACAACTTCTAGTGTTTTGTTACATGTATTTCGCATAGGTAATATTACATCTTGAGTAATAGTTAATCCCTGATTTCCATCATGAGATCTCGGTAGGCTGTCCTATGCAGAGAAATCAACCTCGTCGGAAGCTATATCACAAAGTTCTTTCATAATACGAGAATTCAGACTTCAAAACTACTGAACTGGTGGGAACACTTTTTTTACCGTTACAAGCATACATCATCCTTCATGAACATAGGGTACGTTACTTTTAGGAAATAATTATAATTTGTTCATCCGTGCGTATCCGATAGGTACGGGCTGATAGTTATAAATAAAGTACGATGCGACATTTTTCTACAAAGACTTTTTGCTGTTCTGTTCTGCTGTTTTCTACTGTTATTTTTTTTATATGAACCTTCTTTTGACAATAGGTAACACGATCCAAATCCAAAGGTGATAGATATATTATATCTTATGTATGATATCTTATTTCGTGTGTTCGTTCCCGTACTCCTCCGAAACGGCTTGACCGATTCTCATTAACTTTTGTGAGCATTTTGAGTAGGTCTGAGAATCGGCCAATATTTATTTTTCATACCCCTAAGTGGCAAGGGTTACCCCAATTTTTTTATTAAAATCACATTAAAAAAAGTAGCAGAACAATGTCTGCCGGGTCAGATAGTAATCTTATATATTATACCAATTATAGGCATATACTGCAAGTTACCTAGATTGTACAATATTTTCAACAAAAAAAGGTATATTGTTTTAAATAACCATAATGAATAACCACAAAAACAACCACCACCATAACAAATAAGCATATAAACAACTAGCGCATCTTCAGTGGGTACGCGTCAACTCAATAAAACAAAGATCGCAAGTACGAGTTTTTTTTCATAAATGTAAAATCAAACAGGAAAGTGAGTCATCTGATTGCTAAGTAACCACTACGCCCACGGACATCCACAATACCAAAAGTATCACTGCATTGCCGAGGTTTTAGGTATGAATACGCTCTTTTCTTGAAGGTTTTTAAGGCATCCGTTTGGAACGTCACCATTTATAATTATGTAGCTTCACATAGGTATTATAAAAGGTTAAAAAGGACTAAGTTAATAAGCTCAGAGTCGCTCAGAGTGCTACGGAGAGAGCTACGCCCGGTGTTTGTCTGCGAGATATGATCCGTAAGAGAACGAAAGTAACCGACATTTTTCAGAGAGTCAGCAAGCTGAAGTGGCAATGGGTAGACCGCATTGCTTGCAAAACCAACAACCGCTGGAGAAGAAAGGTTTTCGAGTTACGGCCCCGCACCGGACGACGTAGCGTAGGACGCCCTCACACCCGGTGGACTGATGATCGGTCAAACACGCGGGGATTCACTTGATACAGGCAGCTGGAACGTCCACCGGCTGATGATGATGATGATGAAAAAGGCTTCAAAGTCACATAGTAGAGGATCGCCACGCATCAAAGTGGTGATCATGAAACTTCAAGTTATATCTCAACTCACAAGTATACGAAATGGTATTTACTATTGCACAATCTTACATAAATAATTAAAGGGTTTTACTTAAGAAAAACGGACTTATACTACAGACATAGAGTGAAATAATACAGAACATGGGGAGGTACGATAAGACATGAAGGTGGGGTCGAAACAAATGTTCGCGGGCTCGGGGGTTGAGGCGTACGTGAAGACAGCGGACCGAAGACGCGGCCATATTTATGAGGAGCTGCGATTACCACTACATGCGATTTCAAAATTAAGTTGTCGTGCATACCCTCATGACTGCGGACTATGTAACTTTACAGAAATATCGATAAAATAAGATCGTTAGTATCCCATGTACATATATATATTTTCACGACAAGTCCCTTGCACGGTAGATAGAGAATCGAGTGCCAAGTATAACGATCTACGCTGACCAGTAGTGTAGACTCTTAACGCCAGTCTCAAATAAAATACGGACGATTTAATTCTTGGTCATCTCTGTGGACATCTAAATAAAATGTTAAAAAAATATAACCTACTTTAATAGAAAAAGAAAATCTCAAAAAGCGATAGTTTGAATGCACTAACCTGCTAAGAACCGACTTCATTCTTAATATTATGTCGTCCTGTATAGGTATATTATTACACTCTTTGATTATGTCGTCCTAACACAAAAATATAAATGTTTTCCTCGATTTCATGAATTTCCATAATCAGTTTGAGTTTTGGTTTCAACGGGATCATCTCGGTGGTAAGTTCTTTCAACTAAAAAAAATTAGATCACAAGTCAGTGTAACAAGCACAAAAAAAGGTGTCAAACTTATAATGAGAACGTATAAAGGAGAAGAAGATTGAAAGAGAGAGAAATGTTCATGTGTATCGATTAGTTCTTGTGCCAGTAGTGACATTTAATACTAGTATAATGCTAAAACTATTAAAAATATAAAGGTGTAGTGGCGGGCAAAAAATGCCTTCAGAATCGAACATTAGATAAACGCCATGTGTCAAGATAGCGGAGGTGAAATTTGGAGTTTAGGCGCGATTTTCGCGTCTGAAATTCAGCAGCTGGTACTCGGTATTAACCTAAACAAACACTTTAAACACTTCCTATGATAATGGTATGATACTCGGTATTAACCTAAACAAACACTTTAAACACTTCCTATGATAAATGCGGTAGAAAACGCTACAGAAGCCGACGTGTCTGTGCAAAACCAAAAGGTTAAGACGATTAGAGAAACTTGGGTTTCAATTAAATAGTCTTTAACCGCTGGATGCAGTGAAATAGAAGAAACTGGTACTGAAGAGCCCTAGCCGAGAACATAGCAGTTCACATGAGACCATACTTACGCGTTATAAAGATAGGCTGGACTGAAGTACTGTCTCGCTTAATTGACCACACCAACCTTTTTGGAAGCTGGTTTTACTAAGTGAAGTCTCTCTTATAAATGTTTACCAAATTGACTATCATTTGAAATATCGACTCCAAGAATAACGACTAATGATACATCTAAGATGTTGTTGTTGGAAGAATATGACTTTCGTGAGTGTCAAAGTAATTTGAACTCATGTCGGCAGTAATCAAATACCTTGAGCAATTAAGAAGTATAAAAAACATGCCTAAGAGGGTCGGAAAATTAAAAAAGTATATCGCCTCTGTGGTTTAGCAGTCCGACGTTGGACTTGACTTCTTAAAGTCCCAAGTTCGATCTCCAGTTCGGGCAAAAAAAAAATATAAAATCTTAAAAAATAACGTTTCCCGAATTGGACATATGCCCAGTTGGCGATAGACTTGCCACCGTTCACATTGTGGGACTTAATGTCTTCGGCAAGTCGTGGGATGTTGTTTTTTTGGCAAGTTTTGCCTCTGTCTACTTCTTTACAGAAATGGGTGTGAGGATATTTAAAAAAAAAACCGTAAAAATAATTTAAAATTGGTTTAAATACAGATGGTTTTATCAGCACTATATCGATACCTCTGGGTTCGTGCGGGCAGAATCCGGGCGACTTTCGTGAGGGTGAAAGCAGTTTGAAAGTCGGGTCGGTATTGATCGAGTGTCTTGCTCCCGCTCCCTCCCTTCCCCAACTAAGGAGCGCCCAATTCTGAGGATGCTTATCTTTACCCTGAATTGGGTACAATCTGGTTTCACTAATGTAATAAGGACTGAAATACAGAGTAATTTAATTTTAAACTATTCTCATTCTCCAAATATTCTATATATTTTAACGTGGTATTTTCCGGTTCATCGAGTCCTTAGTAACATGTTGCCAGATTCATACCACCTTACCTATTCCTGTCTTCATAACGTCAGTGCACGTTGTTGTCGTATTCCTAGCTAAAAAGTTGGGTAGGTTGTAGGTTTTCTTATGGCCATAATAAGTTATGGCGATGCAACAATAACATAATATGTGGTATATATAGGTGACGATTTTTTCTTACTATCTGGAGAGCCTTATGCTTGTTCGTCGTCAGTTTATAACATTAACAAAATTAAAGTTTATTATTAAAAAATATTTAAACATGTATTTGCGTTATGGGTTAAGCAGCAATGGTAAAAGCCAAACATACAATATTTGCAAGTAAATGTAATAAACACCCAGACCTAAAAATATAAACATTTATTTTTGTATAAGCAGTTGCCGTATGCTTGGATAAATTTCTACAAAATTTCAAGAAAAAAAAAGTTCACCAGGCTAGCGCGTAAAGATAAAGAAAGGATTTAAAAATTTCGCTACAGGACTTAAAACCTCAGTAGCTCAAATGGTTGGAGCATTCGTTGGCTAAAGACGAAAGGGTATAGGTTCAAATCTCGTTGGGGGAATGTTCGATGTAGTTCGAACGTTCGCAACGATTCTGCAGCGTCTGGAGACATCAGCTTGATATTAAAAAGACCAATATAACCTTCGATTACAAAATGTATTTTCCAAATCCAATAGATAGAACCAGAAGCAAGTAAGACCGTATTCCTGTGATGCCCGGCAGAGATAAAACCCACCCTCAGCTAGTCGAAGGTACTTAGTCCAACAAAGTGATAGGTGGCAAACCTTTCAACAAGAGGGAGGAAGGGCATTTTTTAAATCGCGGACAACTTTGTTTTTATTAGAAAATTGAATAAACACATTTTTAGTTGACAGATGTGGACAAAACCGAAACCTCGATATTTAACGCCAAAACTGGACTGGTCCATACCTTGATGATAGTTTTATAAACGATTCTATGTAAAATGTATTGTACCAACCTCATATCTTATGTTAAAAAAAGTATCACACAACCAGGGCAGTCCCACAATGTGATAGACGGCAAGCCTATCGCCAACCGGGTACATTTACATTCAATGCCGAGCAACGTTTTTTTTATTAGAAAATTGTAAAAACCTAATTTTCTCTTTGTTGTCCGACCCGGGATTCGAACCCGGGACCTATTGCAATCAAGTCCAACAACTGAACCGCTAGACTACAGAGGCGATATTATGTGCGCTATACCACATATTATATTTTCACTGGACTATATGTGTATGTAGAGGTCGTGGGCTCCTTAAAAGGACTTGGGCCAATTACTTTCTTAGTCTGCAATTCACAAAAGGTGGGATAGGACTCGTTTGGCTTTACCACCGTGACAATACAGGCTACAGGAGTATTGCAACGCCTTAACCAGTACAAATATATTTCTGCCACCATAACCTTACTGTTCGTCGTTGTCGTGTTCCGGTCTATAAATTAGGATAACTGGTACATTGAATTAGGTACTAAAAATCATAAAGTTACTAAAACCACACGAAAATCTTAACAGCCAAGGCTCTGGTTGGCAACGCACTGTTACCAGTTTTGTTATCTAAAGGCAGCTTGTATTTCTTTAAGTGTCGGATTGTTTAATTTCTAATCTCACAAAATGTCACGATTACAATGTTAATGAAACAAAAATTTGTGCTTCCTTCTTACGATTTGCTTGGAAGGTCGGCGATTAGTCTATATGAAACGAAAAATATTTTATTTGCGAAACATATGTCTACCCCGTAAGGGGCATGGCGTGAAGATATGTATGTATGTATGTGTGTTAAAAAGTTGTTACGAAATGGTTTAAGCATTCCCACGTAATCTGCCAACTTTGTGTTTGCAAAAATTTTAATGTTCATAAAAAATAAATACGTACATTAGTACTATTTAAATTGTGCGCTTCGGCTATGTTCGTCAAGCTTCGGAAATCTGAACGTATTTTAAAAATATCTATGTAGAGTTGTTATTACACAGAAATAATTATTTCTCTTAAATTAAGATTAGGTCAGCCAATTTAAAAATAAAAGTATAAAGTGTAAAAAGAGTAAAAATTGTAAAGCCAAAGCGCATAATTTAAATAATAGTACTGTAATAACATATGTTTTAATATAAGTTTTTACAATATTCATAACATTTTAAATTATTAATGACAAAGAATTTAAAACTACTACTGTATCCAAACACATCCAGTCAGGAGAAGAACCTACAAAACAAACTTCTGAGCAACTTGGACTATAATCTATGTATCTAGTACTACCACTATTTACAATCCTAGCCAGTCAGAAGACGAAACAAGATCTTTAAAATTGCTATAAATAACTATTTTTATAAATACTTTATTATTTATGCTTGTCTGCAAAAATATATTTAAGACTGTCATATTATGTTTTCTCTAACAATATTTTGGTAAAAGGAAGTCAAACCAAAGACAACATCAGTCTATACATAACATAAACAACTGTAGAAGGGTTTTTCATCTATTAAAATTAAAGAATAAGTAAAATAAAACAAGATTAAAAAAATATTTATTAATACAAATAAAAAAAGGGTGCCCCCAATAGTATTTAATTTCAGGGCCGACCATCGCTTGTATTTTACGCGACAAGTTTTGTTCATTACACGATAGATATTTGACCACCTCGTTGAGTCGAGGTGTTAGCGTTAGAACACCGACCAGCAGTGAGGCTCGGATTCGATTCCTAACGGGGTGGACATTTGTTTTAAGAATATCAATATTTGTGTTTCCAGTTTTGGATATTTACTAGATTTATATTGGTGTCTTTATAAGTATTTCTATCTATTAGTATTGATGTCTAGCACCCACACTATCTTCACGCCTATAATCCTGAAATTGTAGTAGAAGTACAACGAAGGCACCCACGACTAGCTGAAGACGCTAATACATGTTATACACATTATGTTATAGGTGGTATGCCTATCGTCTAACGCGCACATACCCAATCCCGGGCAACAACGTTTTTTTATAAGAAAAGTAAAAAAAAAAACAAGAAAAGAGAGATAGATTTTTGTGGATTTGGTTTTTTGGTAGTTTAGGTGTTTTGTGGGCTTATGTATGTCAATATATCTGTATTCCAACCGAAACTCACGCTACTTAACCAATCGTTACAAAATTTGGCAGTTAGGTACTTTATGAATTATGATCCGAAGAAGGTTACAGGCTACGTCGCCGCTTTTTTTCATGATATTGGAAGGCAAACAAGCAGACGGATTTCCTGATGTTAAGAAATTTACGCCGCCTAGAGACACCAAAGGTGGTAATGGTGCGATGCCAACTTGAGGCCGGGATGTTAGGCCTCGAGCAAAAGTAAGTTTACCGGCTACCTTACCCTCCAAACTCCTTACGTCATGACGTTATGACGGCAGGAATAGGTAAGGCGGTGGTACCAATCCGGATGAGTCGCTGCGAAAATCTACTACCTAGTCAGATGTCACGGTGTTAGTTACGGTAATCCTTTGCTTTTACGAGCTGCCTGGCAGAAAGGCAGATGGTCTGTTCTGTTCTCGTAGCCCTCTGAGACGATTTGACCGATTGTAATATGTAGCTAATAATATTTTAATGTATGATAATTGGTTGTATGTAAAACATATGGCATGCCGCTATACAAGTAGCAGAAGAACGTTAGCAGGGTCAATCTGTATAGCTATAGTATTATGATATAGCACAACTATTATTCCCTTTCCAATGTAGCCAAGGGCGAATAAGATAGTAACTATTAAGTTTTGCGAGTATAATTTTACACGCCTAGCCCTGGCAACCCTTTTAACAAAATCGTTACACCTGAAACCAACCCTAGTGAAATTGAGTAGATGATAACGAAGACTTATTCTGTAATGTTCAAGCGATACTGGAATTGTGTTACTTTGGACAACATTTCGTAGTTCATTTTATTTTTGACCGCCTAGTTGGTCAAGTGGTTAGCGTACACGACTAACTACACCGATCAACTGCGAGGCTCGGGTTCGATTCTCGACGGGGGCAGGCATTTGTGTGATGAACATTTAGATTCTGCATTTCTGGGTCTGGGTGTTTATTAAATTTATTCTGGTGTCTTTTTAAGTATTTCTATGTATTAGCATCGTTTTTACCCATTACACAAGCACATAATTTGCTTACTTTGGGGTTAGATTCAATTTGTGTGACTTGCCCATTTTTTTTAAGAAGCTTATATCAACTTTGTTGGTATCTATGTAAAATGGTAAAACTTCATCCACTTCAAAATGCCGAATTGACTTGAATTTTAACAAGGTGTGTCAAATTTCAACGGCTAAGGAAAGCATAATAAAAAATAGTATCTTTCCGCCCATATCCCCGAATAGGTAGGCAGAGGTACAACCAGGCCACCCACGACTAGCCGTGCCAACACCACAACCGGGCACGTATCCAATCCCGGGCAACGTTTTTTTTATTCGAAAAATTAGAAAAACCAAATTTTCCTTTTGTTGCCCGACCCGGGAATTGAACCCGGGAGCTCATGCAGTCAAGTCCAACACCTGGACCGCTTGACCACAGAGGTGATAATAATTAAAAAAAATGTATAGATGCTCATGATCAGAATCTATAAGATGTGGCTTTAAACCTGAAACATTACCTTATCAGAGCTTACGTCGAATGCGCTGCTTAAACAAATAAAGTAATGATTAAATCATGAGTGATTAAATTATTCCCCTTTGAAAATAATATATATCAAATCAAAATAATAATACTTATTCGACGTAGATGACACTAAACTGTACACTTGTCGACTTCAAAACATAAAAGTCAGTCATAAAAGTCAGCGACAACATATGGTTTCATCTTTGACGGTTCACTGATGTTTTGGCGTAATCGTTAATTGAAATTGGTCTTATTTTTTTCATTAATATTGAATTTCGTGTTTATATTGAGTGACAATGATTGAGTTGATTAATTTAGGTGGGAATTAAATTAATTTTGTTTAGTGAAAGTGCACAAATGAAATAATCATGAATAAATTAGTGTATCGTCTATTTCCTCGCTGCCTGCTGAGTGACTAATGACTGTATATATTTGTATAAGAATTAACTAACTTGACATTGGCAAAGTAGTCGTGAAAAACGATCGAAAGCCATATTGATGAACTGAAACACTTATCTTTTAGGTATAGTACTTATCTATGTTTATGTTAAATCTGGTGTCGATATTTTCATAATTGAAGTAGACAGTTGGGTTTTGCTTTCAAAAAAGGGTTAACTTTTTGATTTTTTTCTATCGAGCAAAGTGAAATGAATCGTGTTTTGGAAACACTAGTCTTATAAAGCATATTCATGTTAATCTTGTGTATTTTTGTCACCAAGATCCATGATATCTTTGTATGAAAAAAAACAGTACCTAAACTGCTTACGCATTTTAGCGTATATGGCCCCTTAAGCTTAAAATCTTTGCATCTCCACAATCACGATACCAGTAAGTAGTGATACCAATTACCAACTCAACTAACATCTAGTCTTTACTGAAGGATTTGGATACGCTTATAATAGGACAAAGTACTGTTGGTGTATTTAAAGGAAAAAAGAAGTGTCGATCCTTAGCCAAATACCTTTAATATATTTTTCAAATGAATGTTAAATTGATGTAAACGGAATAAATGTAACTAAACTGTAGAAGAGAAAATTCTTTACGTTGAAAATTAAAAAAAATAGTTACAGGTGACGAAATTGGCAGCATAACGCGTTCTCAAAATTTTTATATTCCCATGGACGAGGGATAAACGTCTAAATATATATAAAACTGGACGATTAGTCCGAAAGTCCGATTTTATTCCAACTATTTTTGTCAAGTATGCACATACTCAGATTGTTTCATAATTATTCCCAGTCAAAAGTTTTGTAGTTTAGAAATTACATATATAACCATATACAATGACAAAATAACTATAAAATCGGAATAAAAAAAATTTTAATGTACAGGTCAGCTTAAGATGGTGTGTTGACTTTGTAGTAAATGTCAACCATAATAATATTCGCCTCTGTCGCCTCTGTGGTCTAGCGGTAAGGGTGTTGGACTTGACTGCATGAGGTCTCGGGTTTGAATCCCGGTTCGGCAAACAAAAAAAATTGGATTTTTCCAATTTTCTAATAAAAAAAAATTATTGGTCATGATTGGATATGTGCCCGGTTGGCGATAGGCTTGCCACCTATCACATTGTGGGACTTAGTGTCTTCGGCTAGTCGTGGGTGCCCTGGTTGTGCCTCTGCCTACCCCATCGGGGATATGGGCGTGAAGATACTTTAATAATATTATGAATGTGAAAGTTTGTCTGTCTACTATGATAAATGTCAGTAAGCAAGTATCTTCACGGCCATATCCCCGAACATATCGCTTCTACGATGATCCGATTGAACCCGCATCACACTCAATACCATAATAGCTGATGCTATCCACCATTCGACGTCACTAAAAATATTATCAGATGGAGAAGGGATAAGATTACACCATAGCAAGGTCACAACCCTCAGCATTGGGGAATCGACGCTAGTTAGAAAAGTATTACATAGAAATGTCAAACTCATTTTCATACGACTGAATTCCTAGCCTCTGAAATACAAACATTTGTATCATAACCAAACGTCTGTCTGTGCCAGGAATCGAACCTAAGGCATTAATCGTTAGTGCTAACTCCTAAATCAACTAATGACCAATATTTTCATAATGACTGAACTCAAATACTATTAGTCTTATGTAAATATTGAATCTTCCTTCCTGAACCAGAATAGGATCGTCGTTTTGTAACTCAATACTTTCGTCCGTTCTCGTCTTACTCTCTCCACTTGATTAATATGTGTACCGACCGAGTTAATCACCCACTCGAAAGAACGATGATCGTCTATTGTTTTATTTAATACGACAAACAGGATATAATGCTGTGTTAGTGTATCCCGGCTACGAAATAAAGAAACCTAGAATACCTTAACGCCTCTTGTTTGTATCATTGTAGACAGAGCAGTACCGTGTTGCAGTCTTATCTGTTCTAGTTTTTCTGTTATTATCCCTTCTCTAGATGATATTATTTTTTCATGTAAAAGCCAAATATCTTGGCGAATGGGTTAGCAATAGTTGTCGCTAGGGCTAGTTGCGAATGTAATGCCAGATTCTAAACATAAACTAGTAAATATCCCTGGACAAGTCACACAAATTGAATCTAACCCCAAAGTAAACAAATTATGTGCTTGTGTTATGGGTGCTAGGCAAAGATACTAATACATAGAAATACTTAAATAGATACTAGAATGAATTTAATAAACACTCAGCCCGAAGCCGAGCCTCGCGGTTGGTAGATGTAGCTAGGCATGTACGCTAGTCACTCGACCAACAAGGCGATCGACAACAGTTATTTCCCTTTTTAATACTTCTTAGAAATACTGAGTGATGGAGGCTCTTCCGAAAGTTTCGACAGTTGTAGATCAATTGTTGTTGTGACTTGTAGTGCTAGATCCCCCTAATCCAAAGGAGGATCCTTTTTTAGTTCAATAATTTCAACAAAATAATAAAAGTATCTTCACGCCTATATCCCCGAAGAGGTAGGCACAGGCACAACCAGGGTACCCACGACTAGCCGAAGACAATCCCGAGCAACATTTTTAGAAAATTGGAAAAACCCAATTTTCTTTTGTTGCCCGACCTGGGATTCGAACCCAGGACCTCATGCAGTCAAGTCCAACAACTGAACCGCTAGACCACAGAGGCGACCATAGAGGCGACAAAATAATGATATCCGTTAAATCTGATAATATCGTTTTTTGGTTTCAATCTCCAAAACTTCTGAATGACGAAACCAATTCTTAGCTTTAACTCTATCGTTAGGATCTTTTTTAATGTTATTTGCCACCTCTAAGATTAGACTATCTGCACCC